>JBAGKO010000008.1:12900316-12918817 GCA_037177275.1 Acacia concinna
AAAATATCCTGACCCTCCGCTTGCCACTCCTTCTGAATTCGCCTCTGTGTATGCATGTTTTTTATCTTCTTCTTCTTTTTAATTTCATGTCTCATCTTGCTTTCTATTTCTAAAATCTTAAATAGAGATTGTCGCCGTTTTTGTTGGCTTTAAAGCACTTAGAAAAATGAAGCATAGTCGTGTTTTTTTAAAACCAAAATTATATGATAAATAGATGTAAACTGGAAGCTGCAGTGTTCTACTTACGCAGATATCACTTTTTTTGACAATTTTTACACATGAAAATAGTGACACTCAAATTTTGAATATTACCGTGTTGTGCAGATTTAATTATAGAAGCCAAATAAACAAATGATTTTCATTTCAAATGTTGGTCTAAACATAAATTATGCTGATACCTACCTGCTGGTTATGGGTGCCAGAGCAGGCATATAGTATGCCTGCGAAGTCCTCCTTCTCTCTTTCGTGGTAATGGTTAGGAGCATCTAGGAATAGGCTGAACATCCTAGAGAGGGTTGTTTCTAGAAAATATTTGTTCTTCCTGAGGGATTTTATTTTGTTATCCATTCATGTTAATCATAAAGAACTTTCATCTCACTCTCGATTCATGCTGTGGGTGAGAGAGATGGACTGGTGAAACTATTTTCTAATTTTTGTTAAGAAATAATTTGATTGAGAGAGTTGTTCTATCTTCTTACTACAGATCGATAGGATTTGACTGCATGGAATGTTTTTTGCTTGCAGGGGATCAAAGATATTTGGTTCTTTTGTGAGTTTCCTGAAGAGCAAGGACCCAAATGATGGAACAGAGCAGGCATTGCTTGATGAATTGAAGGCTTTGAACGACCATCTGCAGGCACATGTATGCATATGGATTTGTTGAGAAAAACTTCCTTTTTCATTTCATGTGTGTTTTAAATATTTGCTAATATGTTGGACAATTTGTTAGGGCCCTTATGTTGCTGGGGATAAGGTCACTGCTGTTGATTTAAGCTTGGCACCAAAACTTTACCATCTTACTGTTGCACTTCGCCACTTTAAGAAATGGACTGTCCCTGAAAATTTGACCCATGTTCACAACTACACAAAGGTACTCATTTGATTTTCATTAGTGCTCTGTATGCCTTGTCATGGAATTGTTCATTTTCTAGCAGGATTTTCTGCTCTGGAAAAGCCTCCTGCTTACTCGTTGCACCATAATAGTTAGACATTTTCTTGATTCAATCCTCAAATGATTTTTCCCTTTTACATTTTAATGGTTTATTTTGTTTGTTGTACTTGCTGCTTTCGTTACTTAATTTATAATTCTGTTGTATGGTAAAAATCTTTGAATAAAATGTGTTTGATTGATATTTGGATAAAAAAGGATGTTGGCCAGGTTTATAACATAGCTGAAAGGGTTACACTTCTTGCTAGGCAACTAGGCAAAGAGCAGGAAACTTCTTAATCGGTTATTATCTAAACATGTCTGATTAGAGATTCAATCCTTCATGGACTAAAGTGACAGAAAAGATTGTAATGGATTGTAGTATTCACAACTCATACTTACACCCGTCCTTTGTTTTGGTCTTTATTTAAGTGTATTATTATATGCATTTGCCTTGGTGAGTGTGTAGAGCATTTGGATTGTGGCTGTGAATGAATGTTTTGTGTTATGATCTGATTTTGCAGCTGCTGTTTGCCCGGGAATCATTCCAGAAAACTAAGGCTGAAGAGCAATATGTTATTGCAGGATGGGCACCAAAGGTCAATGCATGAATCAGCACTAAATTATGAGAGTTTAATAATAATTTGGTATGTGTGCAGTGTTTGTGAGTATGTGTGGCAGAACTCCTGTAAGAAATAGGAGGAGTAACTCTTATTCAGGGGATTGTTCCTCCTATCTATCTATTAATAATAATGATAATATTTTATATATGTATGTTATGTTTGTGCGTTTATTTGTGGTGTCTTTGTTGGTACCCTGCCCATCCATTCACATTCTTAGTTACAAAATTTTATAAAGGTAACATAAGGAAATGCTAGATTGATTTAGACCAATTCAAAGGCACATTACAGGTGGCTAATAGAAGTTTCTAGTCGGTAAAGAAGTTGACTCATAATTATAAGGTTGTGCGGAGGCATGATTTGATCGTAATGAGCTCATAGGACTCAGCCCACTTAAACTTTATCTTACCCTAAAAAGACCGAGGCATTACAATGTGTTTCTATGAGAGGGTGTTAAGCCACTAGAGTTATGTTCACCACCATAACTCTCTGGGGTTTTATATTGTATGAGTGATTGGTATTATATTTCATGTAAATTTGTTGTCATTGTGTGTTAATCTCGAACTCTACATTCCATTTAGCATTAGCTCAGATGGATTGATTGACTTTACCAACCTTATATTTTTGATGTGTTTTCAATCCTAGTCGTTGATCATTCTTGTTCTTGTTTTCCAAATTAGTAGTAATGACGGTGTTTTAAATTGATAATTAAATATTTTCAGCTTTGAATGGAAATTAAAATTAAAATTATGTCGAATACAGCATTAAATACACAGGCATGTTCCTCAAATGACCAACATTTGGATTCCCTAGTAATAGTATGTCCTATAATGCACATGTCCCACAGAAGATTGAGAAAAGAAGGGAGAGGCATGATTATTATAAAAAGAAGGGACAGCAACCTGAACGACCACCCTTTTTTGGTTGTTAGTGTACAATATCATATCCAAAATACTGTCACTGTCAGCACCCAGTAAACCTTCCTATCGAACCTTGGGTCAATAAAAGTAAAACTCCCTTGCAATTCCCACTATTCTAAGCATTAAGGCCTAGATCTTCTTTTCAGTATGGGATCCATAGGGAGAGAAAAGGAGGTTGGGAGTCTTTAAAAAAAGGTTAGAAATTCAAATATTATATCTTGAAATGGATTAATTCTAGTAGAAGAATATCTACCTCTAGGAAAATAAAAAAGAAGAAGTTAGAAGTCTCATGTTTGATGACTGATGAGACCCATGAAAGCTACCTTTTATTTTGTTCAACTAGTGCCACTTGATACTGCCCAACTTACCCACCAAATTGCAAACTTTGTTCTTCAATTCACTTCGCAGCTGCCCAATAATGTGCCCAGCCGAGAGCCCTCTTATTGACTTGAGTTTCAAATGCATTTTGGGAGGGAGGGAGGGAGTGAGTTGGCTGCCCAAATAATCCTTGATCCATGCCTAATGATTTCAGCCTAGGAAGAGAGCTCATGGATTCATACCATATAGAAGGAATGATTCATCCTTGATCCTTGATCCTTCATCTTGTTTCCGATTTTTTTTACTTCTTTTGGTAAATTTTGGAAGAAGCCCTTAATGATGATTAATTTTGTGCCCAATTATTTTCTTCTTTTGCAATTTATTCCTTCCTTCTTGTTTCTTTAAATACGTACGAGGCAATTTCATAAAATGTAATATAATTCAATTAAGAATAATAAAATTGCTAAATTTTTGAACCCTAATTGAACAATTCCATCATTGAAACCAGTTAATTCCATTTATGACAATTAAGACCGATTAATTATGAATATCAATTAAAATCATATAAAATGTTATGGAATTAATTAATTGATTGAAGTAGGAATTATCAAGCATTCCCTATTTACTGAGAGGACAATATGCTCAGAAAAGAAGATGGAGACAACAATTTCAGTTAAGTATGTAATTTTCTTTGGTGATGCTATATTTATTTTGTTATCTTAAGGAAGGACTACAGTGCGAAATAAAATTAAACTTCGGCCGCAACGTAAGACTCATTTGCATTTGTTCAAACAAAACCACAACCGAAAGAAATCGAAAATTTCAAACCATCATTGATTTGAAATTCATATCTTCCTTCATTTTTCTTTTCACCCTTAATATATAACATAATCGGGGAGTTGATGTCCGTCATAAATGTAAGAATTATTTTCTATGTTTATCAATCAAATTAACCTGATTTATATTCGCTCCACAATAATCAAATAAGTGAGGAAGGGAGTTGAAAATTATTAGAATGTTGTAGAAAAAAAATACACCACGTAACTAACTTAATTAATATAATATACTCAAATTAGTTAATTGAGTCTTATATTAAGAATCATATAAGTAATATTTATTTAAATGACCTCTTTTACTTTTTTATGATACATCATATCGATATTTACATGATTGCATGCAAGTTGCAAACAAGTCTAGGATAGAAGAGATATCACATCCAAACATGAACTCGAACCCTCAAAATACAATAGTCATGAAAAATTTCCTGCCCAATCTAAACAGGTGAATTTTATTTTTTACAATAAAAGGAAAAATGATATAAGTAATTGGAAAATCCCACATAAAGCTGCATGAAGTAGACAAGTTATAAATTAGGTTGGTAAATTAAATAAATCCTTAATTAAGTTATCCATCCAATTTATGATTCCAAAATCTGAATTAAATAACTTGTATGCCTACTACTACCCCCCCAAGAGGTCGTAATCTATTTTTTCAATAAGTATATACAACATTAATATATAATAAAATAAAATAAAATAAAATATAATTAGCTTAAATCAACTAATTTTTTTTGGTGTTGTGGAAGGATTATCAAGAATAATTCAAGAAAAAAATTGAAAAAGAAAAGCATAATCCATTATATCTATTAAATAATTTTTAATTAAATATAGAAAATAAAAAATTTTATTTTTTACTATAATTTCTTTTATGAAAAAAATTAGACTATGTTGATTAAAAAAAAACAAGAATTCGACTTGTGTGCATACATCAAAGATTTTCATTAACGACCCTAAAAAGAAAAAGATTTTCATTAAGAGAATTTAAAATAAAAGAATTTCATTCATGTAAAAAACAAGGCCGATATTATAATACTCAAAAAAATTTAATGAAGTTTTATTTTCTTTTTATTTAAAAACAATTTATGTTTTAAAAAAACAATTTTGGTCTAGTTTGTTTTTAAAAAAATTTATTCACAGCTTTCAAGTAAAAATATTTTAATTGATATTGAAGTTATGCTTTTCTTATTTGGGCTTAGATTGAATTATTCTGATTTTTCCGGGAATCATATTTTATTTTATCATATATAAATGTTAATACACACACAACCTTATTAAAAAACTAAATTACAAAGTAATTAATAAATTTATTTTAAGAGAAGAAAAGATGGAGACATGGAGTAGACAAAAAGAGTGCAAAAAAAATCATTTTACCTAAGTTTTGATACCCTAAATTGGGTCAATAACTTAATTAAGGATTTATTTAGTTTAACATGATTTAGAATTTTATTATTTCAAAAAACCTTATATGGGATTTTCCCTAAATAATATTATCAACCCTTACATAGCCATTTGGCAAAAAAGAACAAAAACAAAAACAAAAACTTCTTCCAGAGCCATACAAGAAATAATAAAACAGGTGAATTTTACAATTGCTCCGTGGTATTGATATCATTTGTACCGACAAAAAAGTTGAACAGGCGAATTATATTGCGCATAAGCAATCCAAGAACAAAAGATCTTTTTATATTTTATTCCTAATACTTTACAATAACATCATGTGGTAGCTGACTCTACTTGATGGGATCACGCTTGTATTTCTTATATTTTACAATGGATCGGCCAATATTACAAACACGAATTATTTTCAATACTAACACAACACCAAGTTTATACAAGACACAATGAAGCCTATTCATTAGATAGCTATCCAAAAGAATGGGCTAAAAAATAAAAAACAACTATTTACCAATCTTAAAATGACAAATCCAAGTCAAGATTTTCTTGACAACAATGGCTCCAGTTGGGAATCCGTGTCCTTGGGAAGCGGAGGATTGCCAGTACCAGCCTCCAAATCGGTATTTGAAAGGTTCTCTCCTCTCTGTTTCAGCAACCTCTCAAGTAATAAACTCTGACTATCGATCGGCAGAGAGAGTGAAGCTTGTGGAGTGCTGGACACATCTTTTAACTGTTGAACATGCTGCAAGCAAACTTGAACAGCATCATGTACTCTCACAAAGTACCACTCTTTGCCTATCAGCTCCACAACATCAGATTTGGACAACGTAAGCAACACATCTGGGTTTGGATTGGAGATTGCAATCTGCAAGAAAAAACCTGTTGGTTGGCGGAACATTATAGAGATGATATGGTTTCAAGACTAAAAATGTGGAGGAATAGCCAGGTCACATTCAATTGGTATCCTTTTTGCATGCACAAATATAGTTCATTTGGAGAGGGACAAAGAAAAGAGACAGTTGTGAAAAAGGACAAGCACACAATCATTTCTTTCTTTTTTTTGGTGTCACTCTCCTTTCAAAGGAACCAGTTTCTATAAAAAGGGACTAATGAATACGAAGAGCTCATCTCCCATTTAGTATCGTCCAAATCTAAATTATATTTTTCAGATTAATTTTTTTCTTTTATTTTATTTTTAAAAAAATTACATGTATACAGAATCTAAAATAAAAATATCTTAATTGTCAGTTTTTCAAAAACTGTTTTTTAAAAAAAAGTAAATATGAACCGTGCAAATCTTCCCTAGTGCTCATCATTATTATGAGTACCAAAACTAGTTCCCCTTTCAAAAGAATGAATGCATGAATCTAGAGAATCTAATTTAAAATCACATCATACCTGGATGCCGCGAAGTTTGTACTCCTGATGCAAGTCCTTTATAGCCTGGACAGCACTAGAGTCTATATAGGTCACAGCTGCAATAATAACAACCAGATGTTTCAAATAAAATGTTGATATTTTGGTAAGTTGTTTATAGAAAAAGGTTCAACTAAAAAATTCAGTTTGTTCGTTTGTTCATTAAGGACAATTATTTCATCAGAAATCCACAATATAGTGAAGCAATTTAACATGAGGAAAACAACGTTATGCAGCAAACAGCAATCTGGACCACATTTTTGCAAGATGAAAACAAAAATGAGAGAGACTGGTTTATGGCTGAACATAATTTCAGTCCTTCATCTTTGAAGGAAGCATGTTTGAGTAAAGTGGCTTCAAGACATTTTCTCATAAAACTTTTTTCAGATCATTTGCTCATAAAACTAGTAGTGTGCGAACATTTGTTGAAATCAGACGACAATTTGAGATGCCAGCAACTGAAAAGGAGATGAGGCCATGGTGACCGAGAGAGCAGAATTCTTTAGTGGCTTCAGCAGATAACTACTAGATCAAAACCAGGGGATAATGGAGGGACTTTAGCTTAAAATCGTGGATAAGTGGTGTATGACGATTGCACTAGAGAAGGATTGAATCAGTTCAAGAAAATTAACTCTGCAGTTTTCACGTTTGAAAATTCCTAGAAGTTCGTTCAAATATAAAATTTCATTAGACATCGTATTAGAAACTCTGAAATTCAAGGAAAATAAACCAACGGACAACATCCATGCATGCTCAGTAGCTATTGTTTTTTTTTTTGGGTGGAAACTCAGTAGCTAATTTAATTATGCTAAAAACCATATATGCTTCTACGTATACAGATCAAGCATGACTTACGAGCCATTTCTATAATCACAAAATAGATTCTTTCAACCTCAGGTCCTCGTCTTGTAGATATATCAACATCAGCTTCATATTCCCGCAACCTGGGAAAACTCCAAATAAATCATGAAACATTCTTGATGTAAATATTATCAAATATCAAATACAACCAAACTAATTATTACCTGTCCTTTATATAACTTATGTTTGCAAAATAAATGGGAGAGTCAATACGAACAATCACAATTCCATTGTAAGTGTATGCTTCAGGGTATTGTTTAATATTTCTATAAACAGTTGTCCCTGGCAAACGACCCAAAACAGCTGCAGTACACACAAAACAGTTAAACTTCAGCTGATACTCGTTGGAGACAATCATCCAGTAACATACCCAAAAGCAACCAAGTAAATCATAAGCAAGTTCCAATTTGTACTTCTATTATCAATATAACCATGAAGAAGGTCCATACTGATAAATACAGGACTAAAGTTGTTATATGCATTATCGTATTAATTTAGGATAGAATTTGAAATCACGGAAAAACCTAACAAGATTTCATAGTAATCTTCATGGTTTCAACAAAACTCAAGGGATATTTGTGTTAATTTTTGTTTAAGGGGAGGTCTCTTGAGTTTTGAAAATAGAGATAAGATCAATATAATTTAAGTGAAATTTAAGAGAGATCCGCATTGATTTTGAAATTAAAAGGGATATATATATATTTATATAATTCATGGGAGGTCCGTATAATTTCCACAGATCAAATGCAGCCTATATCAGCTGGTCTTATAAACTTCAAAGAATGACACGATAGAACTACTGAAATAGGGTGAAATGCGCTATTTACACTGCAGTCATTAGGTACTTTTCTCAGGTTAAATTTTCTCGCCAAATTACCATACTTACCTTATGCTAACAAGAAAAAATAAATGCTACTGCTGAACATGTAGTTGTTATTACTTCTAATTAAAATTATTACTCGTTATACTGAACTTATCATTGAGATCCGGATGACTACTAACTCTTTATTATTGGAAGCTCAATTTCTAAAGGGTAGCTGCACAGCTGAACTTGTTGTGGTCATTAGTAATAATCAAAGTTGTTAATAGTCATACCGAACTTGTCATGGAGCTGTAGGTGGCAACTAACTTTTAAAACCAAGCAGTTGAATTTTTCAAAAATTGTCACAAATGGAATTGTAGGTGTCATGACTTAGAATGAAAGTTATTATTTTTCGCACTGAACTTGTCATTAAATTCTAACACTTGAAACCAAGTTGCTTTTTACAAAAGGTGGTTGTCACTTCTGAACTTATAGTTGTCCATTAGTCATAATAAAATTCAAAATAGTCAATAGTTATACAGAATTTGTCATTGAGCTCCAGCATAATTTCAAATAATGGGCAATATGGTAAATTGATAATGAAAATTAATGTCAGAAAAGGACTTCAGCACTCCAGTGTAATTAGCATATTTCGTGAGACCTATAGGTCAACACCCTATTTGGTCTTCACATGTCATTCTCCCTATAAACTATCTTTACTGCATTGGTTTGGGCTGCCAATATTTTCCTTTACAAGTGTTTGCCTGTATCAGCCTGTATCGTTGCTTAAGACTCTTATGCTGTTCTTTCATCTGTGCATCTTGCACACTCTTTGTAGAATCTCTTGAACCATAACTGTTTCTTTCTTTCTGTTTTAAATGCATCTACTCATTTCTATCAGAATTTATCATTTATAAAAATGAGGTTCTTTCAAATTACTTAATGCATTTGTTTTATCACACACTGCTACACCAATACCCAAAATTGGCCTTGGTACTTGGGAAGCAAGGTTGGTTTCAGACTCTCATTTAGTTAGGCCTCTGGTTTACAGCATGACATGATTCATATCCTATCAAGGAGTGGAGTGTATCATTTATACAATTTGACTCTACTCCTAGATAAGAAACTGAAATAATCTAAAATTTTCACCATTACTGAAACTGACAAAACGACGTACCAATATGTGGATTTGCAGACTCATGAATGACAAAAGCAAGTGAAGCGCCCACCTATAATTCCATGACATTATAAAGCACATAAGGGATTATCTCAAGAGCAACATGGAGATCACAACTTTTGTAACTGAAATTCAATGATGCCATGCTCCTTGGTTTAGAGTTAAAAAAGATTGCAAAACTATCTCCTTAAATTTCCCATAATAAAATACAAGACTATTAAATGGCTCAAGTTTTACTCCGTAAACATTATCATACAGTGGATTCGCTTAGATCAATTAAAGAATTCAGCCTCTATCAAGAAAAGCATATTTCTCTAAATATAACAAAGCCATTACTATAAGTAAACTTCACCTTGTACTCACCCCAACAAGTACACCAATCTCAATACCAAGGAACAATGTCATAATGAAAGTAATGGTCCAAAGAAGAAAATCCCTTTTATCTACATGCCACAAGAAAATGGCCTCGTCATAATCCACCTGAATAATAAAGTTAATGAAACAATATTATATTTTGTTATTTTGAATAATATGAAGATGAACAAAATTTTCAGTGAGTTTAGACAAGAAAGGCAATACAACCATCCTAAATGGGATTTCGAGGCTAAAGTTGGATTTCTCTTCAACAGAATATTGTTTGCATATTCCAAAATTATCAAGGTAATCAAGATTAACATGGACAGGATATTCCAAGAAAACAAGATAATTAGTAAAGCGCAGTTAATATCGGACAAGTTAAATCTATATACCAGTAAAAAACAATAAAGTCTCATGAAAATTAGATATCATAATCCAAGCAAATTAACTGAATTCGACAGCATCAAGTTATAACCCATGAAGGTCTGTTCTGCACAACAATAAACTCTACTTTAAGATCAACTCATCTACTGCAAAAGTACATCAAGTAACTGTAGCCCCTGATTGTTAACAATGAAATGAATCGGTTGGCATGAAGGAAAATGCTTACCAGACCAATGACAGCAGAGATCACTATGGCAGCAAGAACACACTGGATTTATTTAAGTCATAAAAACCAGTCAGCATTTCCAGAATAAAAAAATGCTTAAATTCTTAATTTTTAACATCATTTCCAATCTGATATCATTCTAACTTGTATGTATCAAATCATGCCAAGAATTGTCAATAAATTGTGGAGTAGAACCATCCACTTAAGCGTGAAGTCCTGTAGGAATAAATGAGAGGTGTACAAGGTAGAGGCATGGGCACGAACCTGAGGTATGTCCTCAAATAACGGAGTCAGGAAGAGAAGTGTACAGGTGATTATAATTCCTGTCACTATCCCAGATATTCCAGATTTTGCACCACTTTCATGATTGACAGCAGACCTTGAAAAGGATCCTGCATTTTTCATTCAAAAGCATTGAAAACCTTTAAATATGCCTGCTTTTGTTCACTGAAGGTTTCACTACAATTAAATTTACAATAATGAAACTGACTGCTCTTTTTCTAAAAGAAGTCAACCTTATTCGAGTTCTCAATTTCAAAGAGAAGTCTTACCTGTTGTTGGGTATGCTGAGAAAAACGAACCAAGAACATTGGCAACACCTAGACCGAATAGCTGACCAAAAATAACCAGAAGGGTAATTATGAGATATTTTGTTGGAGACCTGCCAAATACTAAAAAAAAAAAAAAAGAGTACAGAAATAATAATAATAGCAAATGTGAATGAAGGGGGCCAAAAGAAAAACAAATCACTGTTCCAAATATCTGATTCAGGCCATAACCTTAATTTCCAATACACCCAGAACAGCAACGAAAATTAACACAATCACAGGAAAGCACAACAGGCACAAAACTACTGGCCCTTGAGAGGCCATGTCTCTCCTCATCACACTCTTCTTTCGCAAAATTTTAACACAGCCCTGTTGTCCAATGAAGGAACTATACCCAAACAATTACTCCAACTATTCCCACAATGTCCATACCATCAGCGCATGATCTAAAAATTCTATTTGTCTCCTGCTTTTTCCACTTCTTCGTTAGAAACCTTAGTACAAGCTTCTTGACTTTTAGAATTAAGCCTCTCTACTTCATTGGCCTTACTAGAAGGTCTACTGTGTATCTTACAAATATTTGCAGCTCATCACCCTCCCCTAGAGACACAGAAGTTTCACCTTGACTTCAAGGGAAAAGTTTGGGAATTGCTTGGAAATCATCTCATCATCCGCCCAAGAAAATTCCAATCACGGTAAGTCTTTGCATTTCATAGGCACCTCCAATTATTAATTTCTGAGCTTCTTCAGCTGCAACTTCTATTTCTACACAAGCATTTCTCAAGAGTTGGTTGCTACTTCAAGGGCTAGGTACGATCTATACTGTGCTTAATTTTATCAGATACAAGACACTAGACTATCATGGACAAAGAAAAGAGGGCATATGTGCTGTAGCTTTCAGAAAGAGTTTCATATTTGGAGTGATTTATTGTCTTAAAATTTAATCGTCTATTCAAAGTTCTCATATACATCTTGCAATTCCACATCAGCGGATAAGTGAAAAATAAATAGCAACCAAAAGGCTATTGCAGTCGTATCTTAGATAGAGACATACCTCTTGATTTGAATCCAATTCATACCCATTTTTTGCAGCTAATGCTTTGGCAATCCCCACAGATTCCTGCAAGTTTGAAAATATATACCAATGATGTACAAGTTGCAAAACAACAATTTAACGGACCAACTAAAATAGTTGGGGCAAAAAGATTTTTACCAATATCGCGACCCCAGTTATGAGAAATGCAGTCGGAATTAAGGACAGTGCATGACAAAAGGCTTTGGGAAATGAAAACTTTGGCAGGCCCACAGGAATATTTCCAACCTATCAAGCAACCAGTAATAATTATCAGCTTTTCTGGACTCAGTTTCTATCAGCCTCATGAACATGTTAAAAAGTTTTGATCAGCTTTGTGGACATGTTACCAACCCTAAACATACAAGTTCTCATTTATGAACAACATCATGTATGATACGAGGAACGCAAGTAAGGAGCAATAATCATATCATATCAATTATCACTTCTACACCATTAAGAAATCAATCGTTAGATCAGCATATAACCGTTCACACTTCTCATACATCTTTAATGCATTGTATGTCCCATAATAGGTCCCATTCCTCTACCCTTTACTGGGAGTCGATGACTATTCATAGCTATTACCTTGACACCAAAGAAGAGTTTGACCCAATGCTTTATTTCTATCCTAGTTGATCTTGATTCGCCATTAGAAGTATATTGATTTTTCCCCAATAACCAAATACTTTTGTCTGTAAATACTGCATATTTGATTCCATCCATAAATCGATTTTCTTCCCTATGAGTTCTAGTCTCAATAAGCATGCTAGTTCTTATTGTTCTAGTCTCAATATGCATGAAAACTACTGTACAAGGTTTTTATAGAGTGCAAAATTTCAAATATCTGGTTGAAGGTGCTATGAAGTGTAAATATCATTCCTCTTCTATTTTCCATCAAGCTTTTCCTAGGTTAGTATTTTATAGACAAAAGTGAATCTTATCTGTGATTCTCACCAAAGAAATGGAAGATGGATGGAATATTTTTACAAAAATTGTTCCCAGAACTACTGCTGTGAGAGGGCCTGCAGCTCTTAGGAACCGCAAGTACTTCTGTGATTTCCCCTGGAGATAGAACATCAACATGAGAAGAACGCCAATAACATAAAGGTTCCACAAACACCAAAGAAAGGATTCATACCAGGTGCTTCATGATAAGTAATATTGTTAGAATCACCGATCCCATCACAAAAGGGGGCCATGAAAACTACGAAAGGTAAAATCAACAGGAATCGATAGGTGAAATCATTAGAAAGACATGAAATAACAACAAAATTATGAATTAATATATTATGCATAGTACAGGAAACCTTTATTGGTTAAATTAAACTCAGTTACATCAACATTTAGTATGAGAATAAGACACACATACAATTTAAATTAGGACAAGTAAGCCATTACTTTTATTAAATTTATATGTTCAATCCACGGGGCAGCTTGTTTTGTGTTTCTCAACACAAGTTTTCTTTATGGGAGGTTTCATAGTACAGTTTCAACCATTATAGCTTTAAATTCCTCTCCCATTCAGCTTAGAATTCACCTTGAATTCTTTTACACCTATGATAAACACTTTCATTAGTTAATCAGAAAATTGTTATTTTGCATGAGTGAGGTATGATACAAAGTTAATTTTCTTCTACAGGATCCCCTAAATGCATGCATGTAATTCAAGAGAGAGAAATACAGAAGAATGCACTTAGCTCCTTTTGCTGTCATAGGATCCAATGGACCAAAGCCTCTCTCTATTTCCCTTGATTTGCCGTAATTATTATTCCCTGTTTAATGTAATTATGTCTGGTGTGTATTTCGGAAGATTCAAGTTTATCTCATTCACCGTAATCTTAGCAGATCTAGATTGTGAGTTTAGGGATCCAGATTGCTTTTCTTCTGGTTCTCAACTTCAATTTTGTTTAGCTAAATTTGTAATCCTTTGCATACCTAACTTTCTTTAATGAGAAGCACTATACATCATTCTGTTTATTGCTTTGAACGTCAGGGCTCCTGTTGTGAATTTGCCCTTGAAACTATCATACCCCAAATTCCCAAATTCACATATGTTGCCCAATGTACTGTGACATTCATTAAATTGCTCATAAAACACAATCCTCTTTCTTCCAAATCACTTCTTAATTAACAGAAGATAACTTTCAATCATGACGTTACCACAATACCACCCTTGATTAAATCAAGATAACCTTCAGCCTAATAAATCCTAATTCCCTTCCTATTTCATTTTAGTTATCATTAGTGTGCAAATTACATGTACCATAAGTTCAATTAACTAAACAAAAACACTCATAAGAGGCAGTAAAGAATTAATTTTAAGGGATGGTGATATTAAATCCAACATAAATTAGCATTATTGGGGAACAAAAATAATTGGTTATTGTACCACCTCAAAAGAGATATCCATGGAATAACGAAAAAATCCCAATAAATCAATAAAGAATACCTTATGTATTCCAGCTATTATACTCTCCATCAATGGGATAATCTTGCTACTTCGCGCTACATCATAACCCAAGAAGTATTTTGCCTGAGATAAACCAATAACAATAGCTGAAGCTGTTGTAAAGCCAGAAATCACTGAATGGCTTATGAAACGAATCAACCATCCCAGCCTGGAAAACCCAAAAAAAAAAAGCATGTTACATGGAATTATATAGTGTCTGCCAATTCCAAGATGTGGTATGCTGCTCAACATTAGAAACCAATTTACAAGGGAATTCATGGTGGGGACCAACAGGGATGGCAGAAAAAAAGTTAATTCCCCATCAAAATGTAGTCAATTCTTTTTCTGGAGACAAGTGAGTCACATTGTAAAGTCATTAGGGCTATTGTTAACGCAGCACATCCATGTTTAATTTTATATCAAAACAATCATTTGATAACTAGGTTGAGGAACAAGTAGAACATGATCAGGAAAACGAGTTGCTGGAAATAGCATTTCGATTCAGAAGGACTCGAAGATGTACCTCAAAGTAATTTTATAGCACATAAATTTGTAGTTTCCCCACAAACAAAGCATCCAAAATCACATTTCTAATCAAAGGCCTTATTTTAGTCGGAGTATTGCCTAGAAGGGCAGTATGAAGAAAGACCAAGTTTTGTTTATAGATTCATTGCCAGATAAACATAATTTTCCTATAGTTGTTAATATAAGGAGAAGAAAAACTACCTTAGGAGCCCCATTATGCACTCCAGTATCCCCACCATTAAAGCCAATAAAATTGCCAGCTCTGTGTATAATTCACCGGATGAATCAGTGATGCTACTTAGCACATTAGAGACCAAAAGAGAAACCAGCGCGACTGGACCAACTGCAAGCTGACGAGATGACCCAAACACAGCATATACCAAAATGGGCACAAAGCCAGAGTCTTCCTTGCAAAAGAAATCCACCAAACAAAAATTAGAAGATATGATGTAGATCTGGGAGATGTAAAAGATTGTTGAAGCAGATAAACAACCTGCGGAGTACATTGCATGATAGGAATACAGCAGAAAATTTCTAAGTTCAAAAGGGAGTTTAGTCACAATTGAGTTACGAAGCATCAACAAGGCAGAGAGACATGGACAAAAACTGATAGTTATGAACATAATTACGAGAACAAGCTTCAAAATGAGATACATCCAGCTGGTTATCTATTCCTGAAACAATTTTGGAATGTCAGAGAAAAGAAAATGTGTATGGTCAAACTTATTCTGGAAACAATCTAAAAGTAATGTGGACTGGAAATTGTCAAACAAAATTAAAATTTGTTATAATATGGTTTGCCTATGAATATTAAAATCAATAAACAACAAGTGGCCTTATGGCACTAAGTGGGTTAAACTATATAGATTGCACGACGCCTTTAAGCTCTATCAACAACTAAATGTTCAGATATATCATTCACCATGAAATCCATTTTACAAAATATAAATGTCAATTTAAAATATAAAATTTGTAGGAAGCTGCACTATTCATAAATTACGAATAGTACAGCTTACAACCTTAGCCATTTTCATGTGCAAAACATGGGTCTCACAGTGTAGTTAAGCTCAGATAAAAATTAGCAGGTGCATGCAGATCATGACATGAATAGTAATTTGACTGTAACACTATTATAATTTTATATATAAGTAAATAATCATCAAAATACAAAATGTGAAATTAAATAAAAATAAGACTAATGAATTCAAAACAGAGGGCAGATCGATTTCTGTTCTAAAATGAAGAAAATAGCTCAAAGATGTGAATATTAAGAAAACAAAATAAGTGTGCTGAAACCATTTTTGTTTTATTTCTCTTTAAAATGAGACTGTAAAACTTTAGGACATCTATCATTAAATAAATTAGGATTCTCTCATGCTGTTGGATTCTTTGATTTCTCTTAGGGTGTCCGTCCTGAATTGTGTAAACTATGAGTAAGTTTTTACTCTCTAATCTAAAGAATTATGGAACTAATGACTGCATCACTGATGCATTATGTATAAAGGCGGCATGCAATATAAATTAGGATTTAGAAGTAAATTTTAGCCAAAAATTATCATAAAAATCAACAGAAAAGGTATTATCAGGGAAAATAACTAGAAATAATACTTCAAAGCTGTAATTGTGGATGGGAGCTTAATCATAATTTATAAACAGGATGTCAATTTAGCAAACTTACAAAGTCCATATATTGGTTGAAGTCCAGCTAATTTTGCATAGGACATTCCCTGCTCGTTCAACAATTCATAGAATAATAAATAAAGGATAACAGGTGGCTACAAACTTATAGCGAATCAACATAAAACTATAATCACAGTAAACCATTTAATGAACAAGCACAACCTTTATTAGATAAGTAGAAGGACAATATTCCATGTTTACATGTTAGAAGAGACGATCATTGTGCGTGAACGAATGAAAAATTGGGGAATAGAAAGAATAGGAAAAAGAAGCATGATATCTGGTAGTAACTTAAAAAAATTAACAAATTAATATTAATCATCTAAATCAAATGCAATAATCAAATTGTCAAATTTTGATCCCAAAAAAAAAACTTCAATAGCCAAATATACATCCTGCTGAACCAGGGTCCCCTAACAAACACCAACATAGTTTGAGATGAAAAGTTCAAACGGCAACTTCCTATACCGATCAAAGACTCAAAGTCGGCGTTTCCTCTTAAGAAATGGGAAGTCATACAAACTATAAACCTTTCAAGAAATTATGTTTCCAAGAAATGCAAGAGAGAGAGTATAAAGTTAAATACACATTACAAAGGAGGGGCAATATTCTACTCCTCCAACTTAGAGTTTTCAAAGGAGAAACTGATTTTAAAACGATTGCAACCAAAATTGTAAGATTTCAGTTCGTTCATTCAATTTCTACTAATTCAGCAGAAATTTGGAAGTCCGCTGGAAGCTCAATAGTAAAACAACTCCCACAATTCCTGGATGTTAGAGTTTCAGACCCCCCGCCTCTATCAAGCACCATGCAACAACATAATCGACAAGAAAATTATATGCCTTATATTCTCGCGGCAGGCTAAGTAAAGGAACCATGAGTCACCTGGGGAACAAGCATGACACCGACTGTGATTCCAGCCGTGAGATCAGCCTGAAAATAATCGCGCCATCTGTAGGTCCGAATCCAACGACAGCAAGGGAGGAAGAGCTCGATCCATTCAACGCAAGTCATTCGCCGGAGCTTCGAGGCCCATCCGGAGAACACCATATAGGCATAAGAAGTAGACGAGGAAGACGCCGGAACGGTGGGATGCTTCAAAGGGATGACGCGAACAGAACGAGTGGGCGTCGCCGTCCCCGACGCCCGCATGGCGGAGGAGGCGACGGCGAGATTGGTGCCACTTGGCGACGCGTAGGTTATATCCATGGGCAACGACGATGTTCATATCAGCAGAGCATGCATACTTTTATTAATTTGCGGCCCACAGTTTGCGAATTCCTGGTCCATGAAAGCCAAATCTATCCAAGGATGAGGGAGACGAAATGGAAGGGAAGGAGACTACGGGACCCATGAGGAAAAAATAAGCTGACGCGATTGGAATGACGACATAAAAAAAAAACGCGCTTAATATACCGTTTTTTTTAAAAAAAAAAAACCGCAAAATTGAACCTAGATTTGCCTCCTATTTTTTGCTTTTCGCAGGTATCCCAGCCCGATAGGAGATTAGCCTTTTTTTTTTTTTTTTTTTTGAATAAACAAGATAAGCTACAACTTGAAATTATCCTATCCTATGACAGCATTGTAACTTTGGGTATATATAAAAAAATCCTTCTGCAACCATTCCATGCATTCTTCAGGAGGCTCCTGTAATATGACCAGCGCTCTATCTTCTTCATGCGCAATCCTAGCAAGAAAGTCCGCACACAATATTGTCTCTCTGCACGCATGTTTAATTTCCAGCTCTTCAAAGGAAGATATT
>JBAGKO010000008.1:12919580-12931661 GCA_037177275.1 Acacia concinna
TTGCACATAAATATGTCCTATATGCCTAAAAAACTGAAATATTATAAAAACAAAAAAAATTGATCAAAAGAGTTGTTATTGACAACTTTTGAGCATCGGTAACAACTACTGAGCCGGATTTTGATGATATATCCTGACCCCTGTTTCAAGACAACAAAAACAGAGCATTTTTCCCTTCTCCTTCGTCACATCAATCATGAAAACACTCTTCCATGCTCAAGGTAGCAAGAACATGAATCACAAAGAGACTAACCCAATCATATTTATACCAAAATACATCTTTTTTCACAATGAACAACAAAAATGGATGAAAGACACTAACCTAATGATCAATTGAAAGAGGTAGTTTCCCTTGATTTAGAGATGATGGATGACCAACATAAACCCTAAAATTTAAACAGATGCATTATACGTAAGGTTTGTTATCTTAATTTCTGTTTTAATTTAAACTGAATTTGGGGGTAAATCAGTCATTTTGCTTTTACAATAAATTACATCCAAGTCCCTTGGGACCTCAATGCAATTAGGTGATTTTGTGGGACTTAGTTGCAATTGATTCTACTAATTGAGACCTAAATCATATTTCACATAGCTACTTATGAACCAACTAATTAGATGATAAAATCTCTTTATCATGAACTAATTATCTAATGATGATAATAAGCAATAAAAATAAAAATTGAATACCATTATTCAATACTTATTTTTTACACATTTTTTCTGACAAAAAAAATATGTCAATAACGCCACAGGTAGAGTTGGCCTATTTCGATCCATACGAATGAGTAAAGAATGGAAATTGAAGAGGGGAAAAAAAGAAGGGAAAGTGAAAGAATGCAGAGTAGCTGAAAGACATCTTCAAAGAAATAGATGAAAATGAAAGGGGTAATAAGATGATATTATTTGATTTTGAAGTCCTATTTTAGGATATTTAGCTTGACTTAAAAGGCTTGTTAACTTTATCAACCCAATTTAAAATTTGGCTGATTTAACTGTCTTTTTAAGGGATTTTCCCAAAACATTTTTTTAAAAAAAATTAATTGTAATGATCAATTCAAGCAGTTACAAATAAAAAAAAAATTAATTGTAATGATCAATTCAAGCAGTTACAAATAAAAATTTTAGTTATACACTGAAAGCTATATTTAAAGTTGAAATTATTTATTTTTAATTGAGATTCCTGAATTTATAGCAGTTTCTGACCTGAGAATTTATACTAGTTAGAATGTCTAACCGTCTAAATCCTTATTCACAAGGCATTTTTTAAATAAAAATTTGTGTGGGCTTCATTATCATTTATCATCAATACTTTCCGTTTTTGACCCGTATTCACAGGTGTCACTTTCCTCATAAAGAAAAAAAGGACTACCATCGTGATACGCAAGTGGCCGTTTGTTTTAGCTTGCACGAATGTAACAGCTCGTGTTGGTTAGTAACTCCTATGTCCAATCAATCTGATTATTCAATTAACCACCTTCCGAAAGGAGGTCGTGCTCAGAAAAAAGATACATGTGTCTAGTTACAAAATTAATTACTTTATATAAAAAGTTAATTAACATTAGTTTGGGTTAATACAATTTTTTAATCCCTTAAATTTATTTTCATTTTGGTTTTGGAGCCACAAACAAAAAAATCGTTTAGATTTTAATCAAATTATAGAGATCAGTATTTTAAATAGAATGAAACTTGAAAGACCAACATATGATTTGAAAACCCGATTGATCAAAATCAAAATAAGAGTATTGTTAAAGAATCAAAGAATGTATTAACCCCCTTAATTTCTTCAAATAAAAAATTTGGTTTAAAATATAAGTTTCAAATTTTTGAGAGGGTACAGTATTTTTATAATTTTTAGTTTGGACTTGTCTAAATTAAACATTTACTTAATTTTTCATTTTATCTCTAATTAATTATATATCTCTTTCATCTCCTTGTTCACTCATTACCTCTCATCACTGTTTTTTTTCCATCAATTAGTGTTAACCTCTAGTGCGTTGCAGAGAGATGTGAATTTTATTAACACTATATTTTAAAAGTAATTTTTTATGACTATCGTGCAATTACCAATTAACATTCACACAATTAAGATAAATATGAATTAATGCCTTCTTCAAATTCTATTTTCTTCATTCTTAATCAGCTTATAACAATAATAAAATGTGTAAGTAAAAGGTTATAAAATTGCACTAAATTTGATTACGTTGATGATTGATAAATGTATATTTATTTGAAATTTGAACAGCACCAATTATTATTTGAAAATTATTATACCTAAGCATTAATGTATTTTCCCAAATTAAAGATAATTACTAACCATAATCGACTGCAAATCATAATAAAATATATGAGTAAAGGAGGAAAAATCACATATAATTCAGTGATAAAAGTATGATTAATTGGTCGGTTTTAATACTAATCGGGTTGTGGAGTGGGTCACATGGCTTTTTTAGATAGATAATCTCTATGGTCTTAATTATAATGCCCCATTGACTTTTTTGGAGAATTCTAGAAAAATTTTAAGAAAGCTAATTACATTACTTAATTATATTATATATTACATTTTATTATATAGTATATTAGTTCATAACTCTAACAACATAATTTGAAGAAAAACAACAAATTTTAATGTTTTAAAGTAATACAATTAAATTCTTTAATATTTTTTTTAGAATTTTTCACAAATGTCAATGGCCTAATTAGGACTGGAAGGAGTAGTTGATTATTCTCTCTTCAACTCACACTTCCTCAAGTAAGGACATTTTAGATAAAAAAAAAAAAACTGTATTTTTGCATATATATTAGGGAGAATCCTATATAAATCCAGCTGAAATACCAAAATTTAAATTTAGACCATCATTTTCAACAAATTATTGATAAAGTCAAGCGGCATGATTAGAAATTTATTAATATTGTTAAATAACCACATTGCCCCTCAAAGTCCTCTCTTCTTTCCCAAATTACCTTGTGGGCTAAATTGTTCTCTATGATCTCCCATTTTTAATTAGTTATGATTATTAGTGTATTAATTAAAAAACAACAAAATTTACTCCATAATTTAACATGTAATTCAAAGTTCATTAATAGACACATTAGCTTTCATTGAATTTTCCTTTAATTAGAAGGAAAGACGACTATATCATATTTAGGATCATCCTAGAGTAATGAAACAAAGTCAAATTCCCCAATCATCGTTAGTTTTTATGAAACATAAGAATGAATCTACCCATTATATTCTTATATTTATATTGGACAAAAATATTTATTGTGATTATATAAGATATATACATATTTGCATAGTATCAGTAAATAGTATAGTTTTTTTTAAAAAAAAATATATAACACATATAGATATGTTATAATATTTTTATGATATCTTTGCTGGACAAAAATATCTATTGCGATTATATAGGATATATACTAAGTTGAATAATTTTATTACAATAAATAGTATAGGTTTCTTCAAAAAAAGATAATACCGTATATATAGATAAATATTAGCTTGTTTTATAAAAACAAATCATAAAACTAACAAACTAACCAAAAATAAAGAGAAAAACTTAATTAAATCTTCTGGAAATAAAAAAGGTTACATCTACCTTCCATTTCCTTTTTAATTATAGGAGGGCATTAGAGTCTTTAATAACATTCAAACATCCCGAAATAAGCCTCCTGATCTCATTAATAATTTATTAAAAATGTAGGCCTAAATTTATATTTTGACATTTTAATTGGATTTATATAGGATTCTCCTAATGTTTGTGAAGCCTAACTATTATTAGTTTCACTTTTTAAAATTCAATATCATTTTCCCCCTTTTTTATAGCAAAAAGAAAAGTATAATTCTTTTTTAATGTAACTTACTAACTCCCCACGTGTCCATTTCATCATCAAATGTATCAAATATAAATAAGGGAAAATTTCAAAAAACTATTATTTGAATTTTAAAAACTTAAAGAAGTCTTTTAAATTTAGAAAATAACAGATTCCTACCTGATACCAATATAGATTTTTTTAGAATTTGGATAAAATATTATGAGTGTTATTATTTCCGTTACGGTTTTAGTTATTTTCCTTACGAATTATGTCAAAACACACCAGAATTGAGTTTCCGTTACGATTCTAGTTATTTTCTTTATAAATTATGTCAAAATAAATTTTATTATTTCTGTTACGATTCTAGTTGTTTCCTTTATGAATTATGTCACAACACAATAGCATCGAGTTTGTTATTTCCGTTACGAGTTTTGTTATTTACATTATTAGTTTTTTCATTTCCAAATTCTTAAAAAATTTAAATTAGTACCAAGTAGGAATAAGTTATTTCCTAAATTCAACAGAATTTTTTAAGTTTTTGAAATTTAAAAGGCAATTTTCTAAAATTTCCCTATAAATAATGTCAATGATTCGGGCAAAATAATAATAATAATGTCAATGACATTATTAAAATAGTAAGTCACAAATACTATCGGGATGCCACTTATCTCGCGTTAATATCTCGTAACATCTAATTTATTGTTTTTCCAATAAATATAATACATACGTAAGAAAAATATTATTGTTATAAAATATAATTAAAATGAGGAGAGAGAATATGAATGCATAAAAACAATTATTTTATTAAATATCAAATATTTCTATTAATAAAATATAAAGAGATTAGAAAGGATCTCCATGTGTATCCTACAACTTCTTACTAATTTAAACGTACCAATAAAACAGTCAAAAACACTGAAGTTGTGATAAAATTTAAGTACTTTTTTAATTACTTGTATAACTACCCTTTCTAACATTTATTTTTTTTATAGAAGATCAAAATACATTAAACAAACGATAAAATGATTACATTAGACTTGAACTACCTTATATGATAAACAAAGACAACGAACCACCCAAGAATAGAAATAAATAGGGAAAATTCTATTTAAATACCACTTAAATTTCCAAAATCCCAAAAGGTCTATTAGAATATCAAAAATTCAAAGAAGGAATCTGAGTTTTCAAATTTCGGATGTGAACAGTAACATGATTTTCGTTATAAGAGGAATGGAATTCGTTACAATTTTTTAATCTCTGTTTCTCTCTCTCTTTCTATCACTATTCATCTGACACTGACATTGACACTGATGCATAGTGACAGAGGAGAGAGAAATATGCACATGATAGAGGAGAGAGGGGATTTTCGCTATAAGAGTAATGTGATTACCTATAAGAGTAATGTGATTACCTATAATAGTAATGGAATTCGCCAGTTTCTGAAGTGCTTTTCATTTCATCAAATTTGAAAAACAAAGGAGAGATGAGATTTTTCGCTATAAGAGTAATGTGATTACTCATAAGAGTAATGGAATTCACTACTGTCCGTACCACTTTTCCCTTCGGAAACATAAAAAAACTCAATTTGGTCCATGATACCTTGGTGTCTTTTAGAAATGCTAACAGACCTTTTTAGGTTTTAAAAATTTAAGTGGTATTTAAGTGTCATTTTCCCAAACAAATATGCTAACAAAACAAGCATACGACACGAAGGAAACCAATAAGGAACAACTAAAAGCATAACAACAAAAACAAACAAAATAACAAGACAACAAGAAACTTCGGTCTCAAAGAGAGATTGTAGTAGACACCAAAAGTGGATCACCCAATTCTACCATCAACGACAATAAAGTGAAGAAGAGTCGAGCGTGAACAAAGAAATGGATTTTGTAACACATCTCCTGAAGGACATTAGCTATCCAAGCGAGCCAACAAGATTCATAGCTTCCCAAAGAGAAAGAGGGCAACCGAACATGTTTGGAGACTAAGAACAAAACACAACGATGATTCCCTAACTCTACAAGATGCAGATCAAACCTACAAGAGAGCGCAAAAAGAAACCAAGCTAAAGCTAAAGAAAAAACAAGAAGCAGCCTAATCAACATAGAGACAATAATGGCACTGGTGCACTGCCCAATTTATGATCGTGTGTGTGTGTGTGTGTTGGGGGCCCTTTCTAACATCTATAAGATTGAGCTACACATGGATTGACATTAGCTCAGTTTGCTTGTGGCAAGGGTCCAGAAGCGTAGGAGAGAGATGCCTCCCAAGGTGGTGGAGGAGTCCAATTGTTGAGGTGTTGAGTTGTGTTTTTTTTTAAAACTTGCGTGAGGGAGAAAAAATCTAAGATGTTTCCCCTCAATTTTTCAAGAGATGAGTTGGAAGCACCATTATTATTTTTTATTAAAAGGTTAGGCTTAGGTTGGCCAATAGGTCTGTTAGGCTTATCAAGCCAGTCTGGGCTGGTTAAGTTGATGCATATATATAAAAAAAATAAAAAATAGAGGAATAAAATTATAATTACATTTTTTAACTATTCACTTCAATTTTCACTTTTCCTTTCTTCAATTTTCAGATTCACACACCATATGGTGACTTAACCCTAAATGAAGAATATAAAATAAAGAGATTTTAACATGTAATTAGTTGTGTAACAAGAGTTTATGTAAATGATTATTTATAAGAGTAAAAAAATTAGTATTAAAAATATATTATAAATAAAAAATAAAAAATAAAAAATAAAATAATTATGATAAAAAGAGACAAGATAAAAAGTAATAAAATAAAATGGGTCAAAAATAAAAATAAAAGATAAGAAAAAATATCAAATTTTGAAAAAAAATGTAATGAAAAAATAAATATTAAAAAAAGTAGGCTTGTTAATAAGCTTTTAGGTTAGGTTTAGGTCTTTTTGTCACACAACAAACCTGGCTTGTTAAGGATTTCCACCCCTAGTGGTTGCCGAATAGGAACATAGCTTGTTTTAGGATGAACCTAGACATGTTTTGGTTCCTCTGAACTTCATAATTAGAATTATGTCAAAATTATGCATCACATGCGTAATAAATAGTACTCCCTCCTACTTTTTTTTTTTTGCCAACAAGGTAACTAATTATATTGCCAACAAATAAGATACATTGTCATCAAACATTAATATAAAAACTAAACAACCAAATATAAATTTGATTGCAGAAGAAAAACAGACAAGCTAGATTCCCTAAACATAAAGACCCAACTAGAACCTAAAACTAAAAAAGAAATATGAAACTCCAACAAGATTAAAACCATAAGGGATAGTCTATAAGCCCACACTAGAGGGACAGACATTTCCCATGAAGCTTTAGCAATCCAACTGGCTACCAAATCTGCTTCCAAAGGAACACATGCGCATTGACGGTTCCGAACCAATTTCCCTGAGTCAAGCCATATCTCAAGGAGGCTACCACTTGTTACCATTGCATGGACAACACAATTAGCATAATAATAAATGGTAGATTTACAACCCCACATCGAAGATGAGCAATAGACCCATACACATTGGACTAGCTCAGGTTTAGCCAAAAGGTGAGCAATGCTGATAGAGGCACTGAACAAGCCAACTTCGAACCAATAATGAACAATATGTATGATTATACTGAACATGAGGCAGTTAATAAATCTTATCTGAAGAGCAAATAACCATGTCTCAAGGCAGCAAGCATCAAGCACATAAATAATAGATTCAAAAATCCCTACTGAAAGTGAACAATAGACCCATACACACTGAACTGGCTCTAGTTTAGCCCAATAATGAATAGTGCTGATAAAGGCACTGAACAAGCTAGCTTCGAGCCAAGGGCGAACAACATGTATGATCCTATTGAACATGAGGAATTTAATAGATCTAACCTAAAGAGCGAATAGCCATGTCTTAAGGCAATCACCAACAAGTACAAAATCCACCCACAAAGAGTACATCTCAGGAGACATCTCGAGTTCAGTGGCTCTCGGTTGAAGATTCATTGAAGATCTTGGCTCCTCAACGCTTGTTTTGCTTGAGTCCACTGCCAGACCCCCAACTTAGATGCCCCAGATCCCCTATTGATGCCCCATACCAGGCTAATGCCCATCGCCTCCCAACACTCACAGACGAGGGCCTTGTCAGTACCCATCACGAATCACCATTATAATCTGACCCATAGATCTGGCATCGAGTCTCTAAACTCATATGCTCTGGTTCCCTTACTATCCTTCGAACAAGTGAAAAACCCCATCTGCTACCATAAACACAAATCTTCGAGCCTCCATCCATTGTGCCAAATTGCTTTCCGCCGTCCAACTTCCTGGCTCTTCCTTTTCGAATCTTTGACCTAAAATGTCTCATTCGCCATTGCCCCTCCACCAAACTCAGCTGCGAAGGCCATGGTCGAACCCATCGAAGATCTGTATCGGAGAGTGACTTCGGTGAATGAACTTTGAATGCCTCCTTCCAGCTAACCCCAGTACATCCCTTCTCGCCACCACCACAAGAGGGTGCACTTCGACCCATCTCATCCGCTAGCTACAACATTAAATCGCTACCAAGAACCTCCCTTAAAGACTGAGGGGGAGCACTATCCCGATCAAAGAAGCTTGGCTTTCGAGTAGCACACGGCCGCAACTTAACTGGGCAAGAAACCATTAGAGGAAAGGAAACCCTAGCAAAAGGAAGGAACTCGCACCGCCGCGAGAAGTTCAGCTAAAATATTATACGTATTTACTATATGTAACAAGTTCTTTTAAAAACACTTAAAAAAGGCATTTCATAGAAAAACACTTGTATAGTGCTTTTTCCAAAAAGTGTTTCTACAATAAGTGATTTTTTTTTAAAAAAGTGCTTTTCTAAAAAGTGATTTTTTAAATCTCTAAGAAGCCATTCCGATATACGCTTCTCTGGAATGTGCATATTGTATGAATGGGTTTAAATTGTATTAAATAAAATAATATAGTAGTCAATATTTTCTACAATTGATATACTTTAACTTTGATTAGTCCAATTTTTGACACAATAATTTAATTATTTAGGTTTTTCCTTGATGCAAAATGGAAAAAAAACATTCAGAGGTAAAAAAAATGAAAAAGAATATGGATTAAACTTAGGTCAAGTAAGTACATGTAGCCATTTTCTACAATGTGTATTAGTTTTTTGGATTAAGAAGCATTTTTTTATATATCGAAATTTTTATTGAGGGCCAATTTTATTGTAGAAGTGTCTTGAGGACAATTTCGCTTTGAAAGTTTTAAAATGGGAGATATTTTGCCCTTGCCATTATATATTTTAGTTAATTTTGACCGTTAGTTGACTAAATATGCTGAACTGACAGTCCACTTATTATCCATTTTTTTGTTAAGGTGCAAATTTACTCTGGAAGTCCCATGTGTCATTTACTTCATTTTTTTTAAAAAATTAGATTTAAAACTTTTAAAACAAATTTTTTTCTTAACAAAAAATAACCAGATGAATTTGGAATATTGAAACCAATGTGATGAAATTAGAAACTCCCATGTCAAATCCTTAGGATGAATATGGAATATTGAAATGTTTGCAAAATACAACCCTTACCCCTTACTTATATGGAAATTAGGAAATTAACAACAACAAATTATAAATTAACAACTCGAGCATCTTGTTTTACAACTTCAAATCCCAAAAAACAATTAATGCCAATGTCTAATTGAAAAGGGTGACATTATAAATTAACAACATAAGTATATATATTAGCCATATGAAATTATTAATAACTCAAATATCTTGTTTCATCATTCGAGATCCCAAAAAGCAATTAATACCAATATCTTTTATGAAGACCCAATTCCAAAAGGTGAGAGTATAAATTAACAACATACGAATATACATTAAAAATATGAAATTATATATTAACAACTTAGTATCATATTTTAAAACTTTATAACATACAAACTAATAAAAATATATAATTTATTGCCACAAGTTCCACGGGTGAAATTAAGAACATATATATATATATATGTATATTAACAACATGAGATTATATGCAAACAACTTTCATATCATTTTTACACCTCTAGTTTGTTTTCTTTTTAGCCATAAATTAAGGGCAATTTAATCTTTTGGAGAGACTTGGAAAACCCAAAATTCCTACTTAAATTCTGAATGAGATTTCTTAATGGGTTAAAGGGCATTTTTTCTTTGGAAGTTTTTACGTATGAATGATTTTGCTCTTAAAGTTTTTCAGGGCAATTTTGCCATGGAAGTTTAAAAAATGGAGCAATTTTGTTATGGTGGTAAACTCTGTTAGTTTTGATTGTTAGTTGACCAAATATGCAGTTCACATGTTACCCACGTCATTTTTGTTAATGTTGTTTTGAGAGAATCAAAAAGATGTATTTCATTGATACAATCGTTAGTTTTATATATAAGAGAAATGACGCGTAGAATTAATTACATACGCATTTAGAATCAAACCAAATCAAATCTAATTAATACTTGAATCAATCCTAATCAATCTAACTTATTACAAAGATAATTTCCTTATTTACAACACTCTCTCTCAAGTTGGAGCATAGATGTTAATCAAGCCTAACTTGTTACAAAGATAATTTACACCTGTCCTACTTAAGGCCTTAGTCAACAAATCACCTAAGTGATCATTAGATCTCACGTGTCCGGTGGAAATAAAATTCTTCTTAATCATATCACGAACAAAATGACAATCAATCTCAATATGCTTCGTTCGTTCATAGAAGACTGAGTTAGAAGAAATATGAAGTGCAGCTGATTGCACCATATTTTTGCATAGTATTTCATGGATAATATGAGAATTTTAGCACATTAATAGAACTAAAAATGCATTATTTATGATGATTTTGGATTAATGAATTACTACATGAAAAGTATAAAAATGAGATAAAATTGTCGAAATTTATAAATTATTTATGCAAATGAATTTTTATTGAACTTCTGAATTCTACCCATTAAATAATTTTGCATTTTAGGTATATGAAAAAGAAAAGAAAAGAAGAATGAAGAAAAAAAAAAAGAAGTTGCAGCATTTGAAACTTTAAATGTATATATATATATAACCAGCTGCAGGTTTTAATGAAGAAAAGAAAACAGCTACAATTTCGGTAGTGATTTTGGCAACGAATTAGGATACTTGAGCTGGAGGAGAGAGAGAACTATTCCATGGCTATTATTTTGGCAACGAAAGAGGCTAGAGTTTCGGGAAGAGGATTGCCGTGAGGAGTTGGATTCTTTTCAAGAAGGAAAAAAAAAGAAATTGAAAGTGATAAAGCTATGGGTTTAAAAAGCAAAAGTTTGGCATAAGCATGAGAGCTGCAGATTTTGTGGATTAAAAAAAAAAAAAGAACCAGCTACAATCTCGGCTGGGTGTGTGCCAAAGGAGCTGCAAGTTTTGTTTTAAAAGGAGAGGAGTGCAGATCGAAAATGATCATATGAGAACTGAAGGTCTGGATCTGGAGAAAGAAAGAGAGCAGTGCCATGAGTTGCAGACTCCTATCACCGTAACCATCATCAACTTCTCCATATCTTATCATCATCACCATCTTCCATAGACCACCACCACCACCGTGAGAACCACCTTTTTCCACCATCGTTTCTGTCTCTCTAACTGTGGGTCTCGCAGAGCATGCCGCTGGTCTGGGTTTGAGAGAGGAGATTGAGAGAGAGGTGAAGTTCTAACTCCACCGTGATCCAAGACGTAGGATCTGTTTCCACCATTCTCCTCTCAACGGCAGCACAGTCACTACCATCACCTTCTTCCATTTCCAGTCACCACCGTGACATAGCACCACTCATAAATCTAAGATTCTGTTCCTCGCACCTGAACCAGAACCACCGTCTTTCTCATCTCCTTCTTCACAAGCCACCATCACCAAAAACCATTATTTGTCTCTCTTCCTTATTTCCTTCGAACCAATAGACCCATACTCTTTTTCTTTCTCTCTCAGCGTTGAACCAACAAGAGTCGTTTTTTACTCCTTTTTCTCTGTCTCCATTATCTTTTTTTTCCCACTGTGAACAAAGCTTCTAATTGTTCTCTCTCTCTCACACACTTTCAGTCAACCACTATATTTGACCGAATGAATCCATTTATTTTTAATGACTGCATGGCTGTAACTAAGAGCATGAGTGGCTAAATTCATATGAGTTCTTGGTGGTGAAGGAAGTGGTTAGAGCTTCAACGAGCTACAAAGGGGAGTCCAGTAATTTTTCATTTACTCAATTTATGTATTACACTTTATTTGTTG
>JBAGKO010000008.1:12935453-12948518 GCA_037177275.1 Acacia concinna
TTTTTCCTCATGTAACTCGTTTTATCTTTTTTAATATTTTGTCTTCTTTATTAAAAAAAGGAAAAATTCTAAAAAAAAACCTTCAAAATTTGGAAATTCTACACCAGTATTTTCTATTGTATACTCCATCCGATCTAATTATAAGGGCCTTTTAAAAAATCTTAAAATTACATTACTTAATCATATATATATTGTGTTTTATTACATTATATATTAGTTCATAAGTCAAATAACATAATTTAAAGAAAAACAAAAATTTTAATATTTTAAAGTAATGTAATTAGCTTTTTTAGTATTTTTTCTATGATTAACTAAAAAGCTAAGAATAAGAGGGAGTATATATATATATATATCTATAGGAATTTTAAAAGATATGAGGGGTAGAAAAGAAAAAAAGATAAAACAAGAATGGACCAGTGATGAGATTTAGTGTCTATTTGACACCATAATTTAAAAATAGCTTATACAGATTTTGAGATAAATATGTGAGAAGAGTTTTATATCGAGTCAAGCAAAACACGTGAAAACACTTGGGCACTGACTAATTGCGAGCGCGAATGCTGAAGCTTGCTGCATCAATCTCAGAGAGTCAGAGATGAATTCCATGACACCTTGCTCCACCCCACCAAACTCTACCTTCTTTCCATGGCGTCCCTCTCTCTCGTCAAAGTCTTCCCTTCCTCCAAACGGTGCGTTTTGGTTGCAGAAGCTCATGAACAAACCATTGTCTTCATCCAATTCCATCTATAGTAACCTTCATCCTGCCCAGGATTCGCCTTTTGACCTCTCTCCTCCTCCTATCGACCATGATTTTCTGGTAATCCAGTCTGTCCACCATCAAAATCTCCCCGTGGTTTACTAATTTTCTTCAAATGTGTATGTAATATTGCCAAGGGCTGTCTTTTCTGAAAATTCTTGCTTGATTGGTTTTTTGCAGGATACTGCGAAAACTGCAGGGGCTGAGATTTCGGAGGAAGGGATAATTGAAACATTTCACAATGATGATGATGCACTTGACGCAGTGGACAATGGAGCTGTGGTGCGTACCTTTTTTGGCATTTAATGTTCTTTCTCTCGAGTCTTCCCACCATACTTCGGTCGTATGCTGATAATTTTTTTTTGGTCTTTCACCTTGTCTTTCATACTACCGCATGGAAGTTTTATAAGTGCTAATGCAATTTTGGGAAGTCAAATATTTTTGTGCATGTTCAGCAATTTATCTTTCTGTATGTAGTACCTTTTACATTGGCAAAAAAAAGAAAAATGTAGTACCTTTTTCTTGGTTTACTTTAATTCACCATCGTGTTTAATGACGTAGGTTGTGGATCTTTCACACTTTGGCCGGATTAGAGGTACATACTTTTCCAGTTCTTTTTCATGTGTCCCTTATAATTGGATGGTGATTCTGGCAAAATCATATGATTGGATGGTGATCACTTATGTCTGGGATCACTTTAAACGAAAAAACTAAAGTTGGTCGTTGAAAGCATAAGAATGGGTTTACTAAAAACATCTCTGACGCCATCTTACTTGAAAGAATTTGGTCATCAAGTGTGGACAAGGCACAATTTCACCATCTTAATCAAAACTTAATTTTAGTTTAGGACAAGAGGTTCAGAGATGGAACTTTTGTCTGCTTGGTCATATTGGGCCTGATAGTATGCCAAGGAGAAGGCTTATGCTATTGAGTATAAACTCAAGGCTTAGAATTGGTTTTACTGATAATAGTTTCAACATTTGAGTCATCTATATGTCAAGTGAGCAATTAGTAATGGTTATCTTGTAGCATTTACTTACCCTTTTATTGCTGGTTCACATGAAATGAAGTCAGTGGAGAAGATCGAATTCAGTTCCTTCATAACCAGAGTACAGCAAACTTTGAATGTCTACAGCCAGGACAAGTATGGCAGAAAGTAGCATTGTTTGATTGCATTTGTAGATTGTTTGCCGGTTCTTGTCAATTTATTCTTATTAATTATTATAATACAGGCTTAAGTAATAGGATTTCTATGTGAAATCCCTAGGGATGTGACACAGTTTTTGTAACGCCAACAGCTCGAACAATAGATATTGCACATGCATGGGCCATGGTAATTTTCTCCTTTCCCTTCTTCTAACTTCATTTTGCTGTAGTCTTTTCTTCAGTATCATATTTTAATTTTCTAATAGCTTATCACTTTCTCTTATTGCTTTGACAGAAAAATGCAGTCACACTAGTGGTTTCACCAGAGACCTGTAGGATCATTATTGAAATGCTGAACAAGTGAGTTTAACTTTTTGAGCTTGAACTGAGTAAAGGAAAAAGAAGAAAGAAAGGGAGGTTGGGAAGAGGGGAAAAAAATCTGTCTATGCTAAGTCATATTATCATATCATATAACATGTGAACTACATGTTTTATATGTCATTGTAATGGCCTTTAGGTACATATTTTTTGCTGATAAGGTAGAGATTCAAGACATCACCAAGCAAACTAGCTTTTTTGTTTTGGTGGGACCCAATACTAACCAAGTAAGAAACTTCATCATTATAACTGTACAATATGTATTATTTAGAATGATTGAGTTGGGATATTTCAATATGATGATGTGCACAGGTTATGGAGAAGTTGAACCTTGGAGATCTTGCTGGAAAACCATATGGCACACATCAGCATTTCAGTGTAAGCTTGATTGGTTTTATTATAACCTTTAAAGTGCGTGCATTGACAATTAATCATTTTGTCTTATCATTGATTAGTCCCTACAAGATAAAATTAAACATGTTATGTTTGAAGAACGACTGATTATTTATATGTTTTTATTATCATTTATATATACATCTTTCCATAAAAAAAGCTATATGTCTTGTTTCTTTTCCTGAGAGGGTGGAGGCTAGCAGCATGGTTCTTCTTATATGTTGACTTGTGTTATGTGCTTAATTTTCAACTTCTCTATGCATGGCAAGGATGACATTTCTATTGTAAAATCTGCACAATTTTATTGGCTTTCTTTGGATGAAACTCCTTCCCCCTATGAGTATGACAAATTATAACAACTTATTATATATGGGCCTTAGAGTTGGACTCATTTCATAGTTCTGAGTACGATGTATTACCCTCATATTCTTGTCCTTGAATAAGATGGCTCAGGAGGTTGACTAGTTAAGTCAGCACTCCATAAATTTCTGTGTTTACTCTCTTTCTCTCTTGATGATCTCGTCATATCTTTCATTTGACTTCTGAACTTACAAAATTTAAATGATTTGAATTTACTTGACTGCCTTTTGTTCAAAAACAGAAAAACATTCCTGTCCAAATCAGTACTTCTCAATAGTGCTTCCTAATATTTAGTATCTCTTCAGTCTCAACCCCCCTTTCCCTCCAAAGAGATCAGAAACCTATTTATGACCCAGGTAGTTTTGTAATTGAGCAGGTTGATGGGCTGCCTGTTACTATAGGAGTTGGAAATATAATTTCTGAAGGTGGTTTTTCACTGTTAATGTCTCCAGCTGCTGCTCCATCTGTCTGGAAAGCCATTATTTCTCAAGGGGCTATCCCAATGGGTTCTACTGCATGGGAAAAATTGCGGATCATTCTTGGTACTAAATTGTTTTTGATTATGTGTTTATTTTCATGTTATATATTTAATAGTTACTCCCTCGAGTTCAAAGTATTTGATGCAAATAACTAAATTACACAATTCAAAAAGTTGGTTAAAGACAATAAACATGTAAAAAAATATAACTTATTTTGCTAAAACACCCTTATTTATGGAGAGAATGGTTGGAGAGAGAATGAGTGAAAAAGGGGATGAGAGAGAATGTGTGGACAAAAAAAAGAGACGAGAGACATAATTAATTAGATTAAATTTGGAAAAAATGTATTAAATGATAAGACAAAACCAAACTGTATCTTATGTGATAAATATCCCCTCTCACATTTGACTCTTATATTTTGAACCACAGGGAGTATTTTTTCTCTTTCTTAAAAATTTTTAAGATACTTTCTATGAAATTGATCTCAAGGAACCTGGCAATAACTGGGTAATATCTATTGTGATTCCCTTCTGGGATTTTGTAATAATTTTCTTGTATTGTGCACGTTATGCTTTAAGTGTAACATGCCTGGTTACAGAGGCATGACCTGGAAAAGAACAAGTGTATATAATGCCATGCCCCTCCCTACTCCCTTGCCTAGCTAAATAGACATGATGGGCATTTCTTGAGCTTCTTTTTCAAAAATTACTTGTATCTCTTTTTGTTTAAAATTGAACAAGTGTACAAATGACCTCACTTTCTAGAACAATTGACTTGAAATGGAAGTACTTCAAATATTATAAAAATGGGATTACATAGATTTATAGTTTAATTGATAGTGATTTTTGTGCACCTGTGATTGCAACTTGATTCCTCAGGAAGGCCTGCTCCTGGAATGGAGCTAACTAATGAATTCAATGTTCTGGAGTCCAACCTTTGGAACTCAATCTCTCTTGAGAAAGGTAACTGTCATGTTGTCCTAATCCATCTGCTTAGAATGTTGATACTTGCTGGATAGTTGGTCTAATTGTTGTTTTCTCAGGCTGTTACAAGGGACAGGAAACTATAGCTAGGCTGATAACATATGATGGACTCAAGCAGAGATTATGGGGAATTCATCTTTGGGCAGCTGCAGAGCCGGGCAGCATAATTACAGTTGATGGCAAAAAGGTTGCTATAAGTTTGTTGTCGGCCAAATTTAATTCTTTGGAAAATTCTTGAAAAATACCTTCAAAATTTGAAAATCCCAAATTAGTGATTTCCTACTAAAATGAGTTGTAAATTGTTAATCAAGTGTAGTCAATACCTAATGTATTGTAGGAAACAAAACTGATTTGGGATTCTGATATTTTGAAGTTATTTTCTGAAATTTCCCCGTAGTATCTTTTTCTATACAAAAAAATGCACTTAATTTTCTCCCAGACCACCCTGTGTCTTCTAAAGTCAAAGAAAACAGAACGAAAATTGTGGCATAGATAGTAGTTACACATTGAACCTAGAGAACAGAGATGTGAAAATCCTAACTTTATGTGTTGCTGACCTTTTCCAAAATTTTTGTACTGAAACCTGTCAGGAGTCAGGACAGAGATGTGAATAAGTAATAGTAGTACCCTATGAATTAGAAACTCGAAATTTCTGAAGGTTGCTCCCTGTAACCTGTTTTCTCATCCTGACTGGGTTTAGAAGCAAAATGATGATTGTTGAATATTCTACAGGTTGGAAAGTTGACAAGTTATACAACTGGAAGGAAGCAATCTGAACATTTTGGGTTGGGTTACATTAAGAGGAATGCTGCTTCAGAGGGAGACAATGTAGTTGTTGGAGACAACATCAATGGAATAGTGGTGGAAGTTCCTTTTCTTGCCATGCAGCGGCCACCATCAGGGAGATCAAATTGAGATCTATATTTATGGAGAAATTGCAAGACCCTTCATTCAATAATAATATTCAATTTTAAGGACGTGAAATGTACATGTTAATAATGCGTTTCTGAGTCTGATCTGTTATAGATGTTTGAAATGATCAAACTACTACGTATATACATGGTTTTGGTAAATTTAAGAATTTGTTAGATAAGCATTCTTTTTGTGTTATTGGAATATTACTGCAGCTAAACGTTAGTCCTATGAAACATCAGATTGAGAACAACAAATTATTCACAAGTCTATCCACCACCTCATCAGTTACAATATTGTAGAATACTAACAACTTCTTTCTTTTGTTCATCGCTCAATGCTTTAGGGAAGTCGACAAGGAATTTGATACGGAGTTTGCCTCTTCTCCCATTATGTTGGGGATCTGGCATGCCTTGACCTTGAATAACCTTCACATATCCAGGATATATGACAGTATTCTCGAATGAAACATTCATCCTTTCCCCTCCAACCAGAGGAACTGGTATTATGCAACCAGTGAGTGCATTCACTAGAGGAATTTTAACACATACTTCTAAATCATTGCCATCTCGTATAAACAAAGGGTGTTTCTTTTCTACAATTGAGAAGATTATATCAGCGGGGAGGTATCCAGGTTCCTCGTTACCCTTTTCCTCGAAGGTAATCTTTGTTCCTTTTTTCCATCCTGGTTTTACTTCAATCTGTAGCACCTCATCTTCTTGGAGGATAACCCTGTTACAAAATTAAGGTTAAAAAAATTTAGAGGAGACCTTCAGATTTTCGTTTCCTTAGGCATTGTGTTTACTGCCAAATTGTCATTGCTTCAATTTAAAATCATGGAATTCTTATCCTTATCTAAACTGTATACTTCATTTCTACTTAATGTAGTCTAGAAGGCTAGCATCATGGATGTAAATACTCTCTACAGAATAATAAAAAAAAAATTAGAAAAAAGTGATAGACAACAACCAAGACCTGAGCATGTTAGAAATGAGTCTATGCTTACCTACTTATGACTTCTTAAGCAAATTAGTTAATTATTTGTGACAAATGTGCTTTAATTTTTCTAAAAATATTTTTTTAAAAGGTGCATTTTAACTACCTCTTGATGAAAACCTGCTTACTTTGTGCAATAGGGATACTTTGGCTTAAGAATTGCAAATTTTGGAAGCAAAATGGATCGAGTTCTCATATCTATGAACAAAATAAACCCCTTTTCTAACTCCTATATTTAGGACTAGAGGTAGTCATTGTTAGTTTGGTCCGCTAGTTTTTCTAGTGACAAAACTTTAAGTTTCTGAAGTGTTTGCTATCGGATTCTTAAATGTAAGCATTAGATATGAATGATCTTTTGAAAGAGAATAAATCATGTGGTATTAAGCTGTAGGAACCAACTCATTGTCATAATTTTATTGGAAAATGATATGGAAGTAAATAAAACACCCCAGTTTTCTCTTCGTTAGTGAAAAAGAATCAGTCATGTAACAGAAACATACCCTGGAGGCTTAATAACATCTCTGGTAACTCTGATCTTTTTGACGCATCCAAAGTACAAATTTTCAAGTGTGCACTCCAGTTTCTTCTCTATTGGCATGGGCTTCCTTCTAACGGTTGATTGTGAGAATATGATAGGTGTTGTGGACCTGCGGCTCGCATCTCTTGACAAAGAGGCTGCTGGGATGTCATTCACTGATGATCTGTTGTTGCCGGTGTCTCTTGATGGAGAGGCTGCAGAGCTCCGGTTCTGTGTCTGACGTTCAGGTGTACAATATCTAGCTCTGCTTCTACTTCTTAATAAGGAATCTGCACTAGTGCTTGAAGGTTCAACAATGGTGGCACCTCTTCTTCTGCTTACATTCCCAGGTCCTTCTGATTCGGAGGCAATCAAACTTGCAAAACTAGTACTGGCGCTTCTTGATATAGGGTTTGGCGTTTGGCTTCGTCTGCTTGGGTTTTTTGAAAGGTAACTTCTACTTGGTGTTGGTGTTTTTGATCTTCTACTTGCATTTCTTGACAAAATTGCCGGACTTGTAAATATATCAGCATCATCTTCATCACCATAATGATGACTAATCCCTAAACCTCGGTGTGTTGAAGATGAGTCCTACATCATCGAAGACTATATGGTGAGAAAATCTCATCACATCATGTGAAGGATTCAGAAACTGCTGGCAAAGGTTAGGATACATCAACCTTAATTTAATATGGGTATTTTGGTTTTTCAAATATTCTCTTAAAACATCATGTCAAAGTTAGAAACCCATGGGAAAAAATTGATGTGTGTGTATTAACTTTGTTTAGTGAGTATTTTAAAGGGGAAATAGCTTATAACAAAAATTGCGGGTACCTTTTGGATAACAAATTTTACAATGGAATTTTTAGGATTTTATTTTATTTTTTTTTATTTTTGTACTATGATGGCAATTTTCGTTAAATAATGTGAGTTTATCCCAAAAACTCGTGACTATAGCCAAAATTCGAACAATTCCTTTTTTTTTTTCGAACTCAAGGAATTTCTTATTTAAACACAATAAATTAAAATACATTACAAGGCTCGTAATCGAAATTTACCTCAAAATGTTTGTCCTTTCGAGAACTTTTATCAGAAAGTTTCTTTGATACAAGATTTTTGTAAACCTTTCCTATTTCTTTCAAAGACACAGTCTTTGGCATATAAAAGATTGTATGCAGATCCAACGTTGGTGTTCTTGGTGTCTTGAGAGGTTCTCCCATTTGCCAATAATTAAAGCAAGAAAATGAAAGAAAAATGGAAGAAACCAAAAAAGAAATAACCGATAAAGAAGCAATTTTGTATGGCAAGAAATTAGTTTTGAAATGTGAGACAAGGATTGGATTATGTGATGTTTCGTTGTTTTTTTGTTTGAAGGATTAAAACCTATAATTGACTTTGTGGTTGGAATGGCGTTATCTCTAACCATCTTTTTATTACAATACGTTAAAACCATTTTCTAATTTAGACTTCTGGTTACTGTTAGATTTTTTGGTCAATTCTGGTTCAGATAAAAACTAAGGAAAATCTTAATTAAATTCATTTGAAATAATCAAATCCCAAATTAGGCCTACACTTTTAACAAATCCCTAAATAGGTCAAGAATCACGGTTAGGGATTTCATAATGTTGTTAAATGACAGTAATACCCCTCTATTTAATTTGAAAAGAAAAGAAAAGGCAACATTATATTTATCTTATTAACTTCACACAATCCTTTTAATAGTTATTTTATATCAATGAAGCTCCCTAATAAATATCAACTTCCCAGTTCTCACAATCCTTGTATGTATGCATCTCGGTATGGATCCTTGGTTTAGTACGAGGAGAGAAAATTTTTATGACTTGAATTTAAAAAAATTAGAAAAGTGGAATTGAAAGTTTTTAATTAATTTTTCTTACTATTTTATTTTATATCTTACCTTTATTAAAATTTTATAGGGAGAATTCAATTTAAATACCACATGAATTTGCAAAACCTAAAAATGTCTGTTAACATTTTAAAAAGACATAAACTAAATTGGGTTTTTCAAATTTTCAGATATTAACAGTAGTAGGATTTCGCTATAAAAATAATGTGATTACCCATAAGAGTAATGAGTTTCACTATAATTTTCTGATCTCTGTTTCTCTCTCTCCTTCTGTTACTATTCATCTGTCACTAACACTGACTGACGCATAGTGACAGAAAAGAGAGGAATGTGCCCGTGGCAGAGGAGAAAGGGGATTTATGCTATAAGAGTAATGGAATTCGTTAGTTTTCGAATCACTTTTCACTTCAGCAAATTTGGAAAATAAAGGAGAAAGTGAATTTTTTTGCTATAAGAGTAATGAAATTACCTATAAGAGTAATAGAATTCGCTAGTTTCTGGATCACTTTTCACTTGAGAAAAGTTAAAAAAAAAACCCAATTTAATCTATAACCTTGATGTTTTTTTAAAATGTTAACAGACCTTTTTGGTTTTAAAAATTCAAATAGTATTTAAGTGTCATTTTTCCAATTTTATAACGTCCCTTCTCTAATTTTTTAAAATCCAACCTAACCAAATTTTTCCACCCCTCCCTTCTCCTCCATTTCCCTCTTGCTGAACAGACCTTTTTCTAGCTAAAAGCTCCAAGATGTTTAAGTCGCTGGAAGTTGCATCAAAATTCGAATGCTATCACGAATCAAGAGTGAGATGCATAAAGTCTATTTGACTTGCTCTTAATTATACTAACAATTAACAAATCCTAAGTCTTCCTTCCACTGTTGAAGGACTCAAACTGTGAATACGTATCAATGTCTTCAATTTAGACAAGCCTGACACCAACAAGTATTGCCTTCGCTTCTCTTTCCAAACAGGGGGTATTGTTGTCATTTAACAACATTTTAAAATCCCTAATGAGGCTTATTGACCTAATTAAAGATTTGTTAAAAGTGTAGGTGTAATTTAGATCTTGATTATTTGAAAAGAATTTAATTGAGATTCTCCCTAAAGACTAAGTCTACCAACCAACATACTAGTCTTTTTTCCCCCTTATTATGGACCATCATAATGAATCTTTCTTTTAATTAATTAATTAATTAATTAATGAAGCATTACGTAAAGGTCCCACCGAAATAATTAAAAGAGCAGTTGTCAGTTTTGTTCAAGGTGTTTATTAAAGAAAAACATAATTTTTCATATGGTTTATTTTCTAAATTATTAACCTGCGTTAACAAGGAGTTTCCCAAGTACTAACTATCTTTATTAGCTAATTATTATATTACATTGTAACATCAAAGTAAGTTGCTTTGTGACACTTGTTTCTTACCATAACTATATAAAAAAATGTAAAATAGAACATTAAAAAAAATTTGATAATTGAACCAACTCTGTTGAACCTAATAAAATAATTCATTGCTAACTCATTTCTTATAATTTTGAGTCTTGTGATCATGGTCTAATCATAACAGTATCTCGAACAGGACTTCATGCTTGTTAAAAAAATAAACACACTATAAGACAAAGATATCCATAGTTGTTGGATACAACTTACCTCTCCTCCCTAAACCAAATCAAATCAAATATTTTAAATGAAGAAAAATACTATCTGGCTTTATGTCTATAAAGTTTAACCTAATTAAATACAAAGCTTAACCTAACTCCTCTCAAATTAATTATCCAGCGTATTAAAACTAATTTATACCCAAAATATCAATATTGAAAACTAAATACAAAAAAGTAACATGGTAATCTCTGCCGTTTCAGCCATTACAATGAAAAGAGCAAGATAATTTTTCGTAATCTCTGCAGTTTCAGCCATTACAATGAAAAGGGCAAGACAATTCTTCATATTGACTAGATTTATTATTCCTTAGAATAATGTAATTTTCTATAAAATTTTAATAAATCTCAAGAAGTTTATATATAATTTAATCAGAGTTAAAATTTTAGGTTAACTATATATTCCCTGATGTGATTAGAAAATACATTAAACTTTGAAGCTTTATTCGGACAAATAATACCCACATATATAATAGGGATAAGAAACGAGTAAATATATAACGGTAACATCACATGGATGACCTTTTATATTAAATTGTAGCATCACACAGGTCGCTTCCTCTGCTTGACACTTGTTTCTTATACTGAATTCCACATGCATTGCATAGAGTCTGCTAAAAAAAAATGTAAAATTGAAAAGTAAAAAAATTTAGAATATTTAGTAATTGAAGAAAATCTTATAAACATATAAAAAAATTCAAAATAATCCATTGCTAACCATTGTGTTGGCCACATTTTTCATTCATTTAGTTAAATTTGATTGCTTAAATTGTGTTTTTGAATATTTTATTGGCTTAAAATTAATCCCAACAATCATATTAAAATTAATCCAACTATTGTAACTACGTTCTAACTCTAGTAGCTAGCCAATTATATAGTTTCATTGAATAAATGTGTGTTTAATAATTTTTCACAAAGGCGCCAATTCTTAACCGTTAGATTCTAGTATGACGGTTAATTAGTTTTGTATATAAAGGGATTGATTAATTAAAAGAACATGAGGAGAAGATCTAAATCCATTTAAATCACATTACATATTTATCTCGTCAGTTATTTATTTGCGCTGCATTGATGATGGGATTGATTTAAAATTTATTTTTAATCAGGATAAATCTCACAATAACTCTTGTAAAATTAATCTTTGATCATATTAAACAAATATATATACTATTGATGTAAATATTGGATTTTGATAATGTTAAAAGTTTGTTCATCAGCTTTGGAGCTAGAGGTCCACTACGCCACATGTGGGAGTGTTCCTTAATTGTCCGGAATTTGTAATTTGTGCAGATTCGCCGATCAGTATATATAGTTTGGCTCTGAAGAGGAAGAACCAATCCATTTTGAATCTGAATTTGCAAATCCACCACTTCCTGCTTCAATTCATTAGCAAATTATGAATTTTCGTGTGTGTATGTGATAGTTTTATAATATAGATTTTCACTAATTACTTAATTGAAGACGTGAAATTTAATTTCTAGAAGAATATATATTTATATATGTCACCTGTATAGTATAAAAACCATGAATGAATTGAATAATTGACACATAGCTATACACCCAAATAATAATAATAAAATAATAAGAATAAGAAGAAGAAGAATACCACGATGACAACAATGACGACAACAACAACAACAATAGTTGTCGTTGTCGTCATCGTCGTCATCATCATTCTTTTTTATATTGGAGTTCAGCTGTGAGTGGGACTTTTTTTCTTCAGAAAAATGTGTTTTAGTTGACACTTTACACACATTTACCAGTTTCAGTGTTTCTTTCGCATTTGATAATGGACGCACAATGGCCTTTTTTGTCATCAATTAATCAGACCATTCTTGCTCTCTCATAAGCATGATTTCTTTATATATCATATCAGGTTCCCAATCGAGTACTACTACTTCTGAGAACTTAGATTATTATTTTTACTTTTTGAGTTTGGACGAAGGTTTACAATTTCGATCATCTTCTTCGATCTGCTAAACAATTTCAAAACTCGATCTATAGAACGTGTTCGTTCCTGCTGCCTATCTTTTTGACTATATATATATATATATAGTTAAACAATTTCAAAACTCTATAGAACGTGTTCGTTCCTGCTGCCTATCTTTTTGACTATATATATATATATAGTTGTATCTTTTGTGTCTCATTTTCCTATGCGTGGATGCTTACTTACTTAATTGTTGATGATCTGAGAGTGGTAATCTACAAAGGGGATTTGTAAAATGGATTCTAGAGGACCAAAGCCACATCTTTAATTTGTTCCCAAACGATATATGTATGCTTCGCTCTTTCAATACACATGATAAAACCCATATCAATAGCCCATGGGATGGCTTATTCCTTAGCCTTCGTGTAAATTATATTACTCGACTAATTTGTTTATCTTAATTTTGAGGCACTCAATATAAACATGCAGCAAATCTCTTACCTTCAAGGATTTGTTAATCCACTGAAGCATAGTTATAAAGGACCGAATAGTATAATTTAGTGTTTAGCATAAAGTACGTAGTATTGTTTTTTTTCCCCTTGTATTGGATGGTCTGACTTTTTTTTCTTCCACGCAAGGCCAGCTTGACACAAGTTATATTGCAAAAGACACCCCGTCCAGTGAGAGAAGA
>JBAGKO010000008.1:12956338-12982038 GCA_037177275.1 Acacia concinna
TTATAGACTCATGTAATGGCACTCTTGTAATTATTTGGAAGTTTAGGAAAATAATATTTTAATGCCCAAACACTCTCCTCATGCCATGTGTTCTCTTCCACATACTTCTTGACTTTCTCTTTAAGCCCAAAAATGGCACACAACACATATGGACTGGGAGATCTCTCTTGGTCCAATATCTTGCGACAGTTTTTCTTATACTGCCTTAAATAATTTGAAAATTCTATAATTATCGAAAAATACCAAAATTGGTCCAAAAATCTCTAAATATCATAGGAGGCTACCATAAAAATTTTAGAATTTTTTGACATCTGGAACTCCCAAAATTAATTTTTCTCTGAAGAAATCCTTTATACTAGTGATAAACCGATTTCAACAATTTTTAATAATTCCTTTGGACTTCCTCTTGACCTCCAATAAATTTTATAATTTCTCTAAAATATTATACTAATTTTTTCCAATCCCAGTTCAGAATATTGAGGCCTTTAAATATTTGATATAATTAATTTCTGGCCAAAACCCCAATTCGGCCAAAAATTAATAAAATATTCATAAATTCACCAAAAATCTATATGGCCTATAAAATTCATTTTGACTATTTCATACTATTCTAAATGTTCTAAAATATTTTCTAAAATTTTATGAGAATTTTCGGGGCTCTCAGACCTGACCAAAATTCAGTCTCTAACTTTGCTGAATTTTTACTTTTTGCACATAGGTCATTCCCCAGATTTTACTTCAAAAGTTGTGAGATCTCTCAATCTTCTACAGACTAAGGCCTTCTGTTCATCTCAAATACTCCATCTAGGCTTCAAAAAATATCAGTATACGACACTCAGTCTACCCAAAATTCTCTATTTAGGCCTAAAATTTTTTGGGATGTTACAGTCAGTGGGAAAATGAGAAATTGGATGTAGATCAAGAGTTAGACCGAACCAGCACAAATGTCATATTCAATCTTGTGTTAGAAGTTTTAGATTTTAAAAACGCCCAATTCACCTTTTTGGGTGAAAAACTTACCTCAACACGTGGAACTTAGACACATTAGGCTAAAGGGTAAGTCAGACTTTTTCAACCATGCAATGATGTGGTAATGAGTGTTCATATAGAGGAAGTATGAATGAGGATTACCAATTTTTTTATAATCATCATTACCATGGTAAATCCTATTATTATGTTAAAGAGCAACCAAATACTTTTATCTTGATTATGTAATCATGATTAGTATTGCATGTATAAAATGGGTTGAACCAAATAGGCTCATAGTTGCTTTGGGTTCATTTTATTAAAAAAATCAGTTTTTCTAAAATTGATTTTGAGAAGTTTATAATAGTTCTTGAAAAAAATATTTTTAAATATTATATTTTATTATTTTAAAAAGACTACTTTAATGGTCTGTTTGGTGGGAGGGAAAAGGAGGGGAAGAAAAATTTTTATGAGTTGGATTTATAAAAATTGGAGAAGTGGGGTTATAAAATTATTATAAAGATAAGATGCAAAATTAAAGAATAGAAAAAATTAATTAAGAATTTTCATCCCAACTTCTATAATTTGTTTTAAATACAAAGCATAAAAATTTTTCATTGCCTCCCCTCCCCTCATACCAAACGGCCAAGTAATTCTTAAAAATAATCAAATCAGTAGAGGCCATGTTGTAAAAGCAAAAGGATACCCCAATCACAAAATTTAAAATGAAGTAAATATGAAATTATTTTTTTCAATGACGATACACATATAGTAAAATAAAAGATTATTAGGTAATAAATATTTTTTTATGAATGTAACTATGCAAAACAGTTTTTGGTTTGAGATTGTTTAATTTTAGGTATGCCTGATTTGAAGTTTTGACTTATTTCAAAATTGGCTCTGTTTGGTACGAGCTAATGGGAGGTAGGGGTATGGAATGGGTGAGAGATTGAACTATTTAAATTATTTAGTACGAGAAAATGACAATAACTAGCAATTGATATTATCATGAATGTGAGATTGATCTAAAGCCACCTCCCCTGATATTAAGTTTTCAATCCTAGAATTATAAAATTATAAGACAAAAGTTTCCTTGGCTAAAATATTTTTCGAACAAATTAAAATAACCATTCTAATTTTAATCTACCACAATCTCTTTCATACAATATCTCTCATATTTAATTGAAGAAATCACATGTTTAAAATCAGATTTATTAAGCAGATTCATTATGTGGTTTTACTTGTAATTGATTTTCCAACATTTGATTTGTAAGCTAGCACATATTTACCATTTTGCCTTTAAAGGACAGAATAGTATCTCTAAAATTTATCATTAATTATAAAATAAAATTAATTTAAGCAGTATCTCCAATTATTACTATATACCAAACCTTATTTTAAACTTCAACCCTCTCCTAATCATAATCCCTATCCTAATCCCAATCACAATCTATATCTCAATTTCAATCCCAATCCCTATCCCAATATTTCAAAATTCATTATCTCGTACCAAAGTGAGCATTAACATCTATTTTTAATATTTGAGATTACTGTTTAAGATTAATTTAAATTATTAATTATTTTATTTTTTACTAGTTATAGATTATCTTGATTGTTGAAAATACTTTCTATTTAGGTTATTTTATAATGATAACTTAGATATTTGTTGGATTTTATATTGGATATTTTGTATATAGATTGTTTCATATACTTTAAGACTTCTTCCTCAAAAGTCACAAGTGGGTTTGGTGATAGTAACTAGTAACTCAGTCTCCAGACTTCTTGCTATCAACTATCAAGTGAGTTTGGTGGTAGTAACTCTCTCGATCCCATCAATATATAAGAAAACTTATTTCTATGTACTTACATTTTCGCCCAATTTTTAATTTGGTAGTTATAAGTTTTTTCTCTTAATTAAAATGCTTTTAATTTTGCTACTTTTGTGCAATTAACTCATGTACAAGAGCTCATAATATTAGTAGAGCAAAGTTATAGGCTCTAATGATGTTAATAGAGTAAAATTAATGATTTAACGAAGAGAAAATAACACATATGTAATAAATTAAAAATTAAATGAAAGTATAAGTATATATAAATAGGTTCTTTCTTAATCTTTTATATATGATTTTTTTTTTAAAGTTTCATCACGAATGAAACTATGCTTGCCATATTAAAAAAAAAAAAAACAAAGAGCTATATTATTTGCTGTTTGCGTTTATGTTTTGAAAATAGTAGGTTATAATCAATTTTCTCTCATATTTATAAGATTTTGTTTTAACGTTTAAAATTTTTAATGTAGTAGTGCGTGAATGTTTTAGAACGAACCAGTTTTGGTATAATTCTAATTATATTGCCCAAATCAGAAAAGCAATAAAACTATATAACTACCTCCGGTTTTCAAGATCCAATTGATTAATTTGAGAAAATAAAATAAATACTTGATAATTATATAATTTTTTAGAAAGATTAAGGAAGTTAAATAAATTATTTTAACATATTTATATTTATAAATATTTTCTAAAATAATTTACTTAACTTGATTTGTAATTAAATGATATATGTCATATATTATAATTAAGTAATTTATATTTATTATTATTATTAAAACTAATTTTTTTTCCGTGTGTATTCAAATAATAGCATATACTAGGACTAATTAATTTATGGAAAATTCTATTAAAATATCAAATGAATATCTGAAACACAAAAAAGGAAGCCAATTTATAAAATGCTACTTTGGTCTGGGGGAATCTGAATTTCTGAAATTTGAGGATGTGATAGTGTGTCAGAGGAGAGAGTGATGAACTGAACAGGTATGCTTTAGAAATCTCATTACGAGTTTTGTTATTTACGTTATAATATTGTTATTTCCACTACCGATTATGGTAAAACACATTTACCACCTTAAAATGCAAACATAATATGAGTTTATTAATCATGTTACGAGTTTTGTTTTTCCTGCTATCGATTATGTCAAAATCCTAAGTTTGCATTTTAAGTTAGGTGAAAACAATGGATGTTTGTGTGTTTTGATATAATCGGTAGCTGAAATAACAAGGTTCATTACGTAAATAACAAAACTCGTAATATGATTAGTAAGCTCGTCTTGGATATGCATTTTAAAGTGGTGAATATATTTTATAATAATCAGTAGCGGAAATAATAAGACTCATAATATAAATAACAAAATTTGTAACGGGATTACCAAGTCAGACTTTATCAGCACATCACTCTCTCTCCTCTCTCTCCCTTTAACTCCCTGTCACATCACTCAATTTTGAAAATGCCAAATTCCCTTTGAGACCAAAGTAACATTTTGTAAATTGGGATCTTTTTTGGGTTTCAAATATTCATTTAGTATTTAATTGGCATTTCTCCTTAATTTATTTAGTTGTAGACAAAAATATAATTAATATATTTATCTTCTCTAATATTAAAAGGAATAGAGAAATAATACAATATTAGTGGCCAAGTGGGATTATATTTCATCTCATTGCCACGTGTATGTACTATACTAATTAGTATTGATATTGATATTTTTGCCACTAAACTAATATTGATATTGAATATATATGTTGGCAAAAAAAATGTTGAATATATATAAAATTTAGGAAAAATTTCATATAAAAACGCTTGAATTAGTAAAATTCTAATTTAAATCATTAAACTTAACAAATTATATATCAAGTTATGTATCCTAATTATATATTTAAAATTTCGGTCAAATTACATTCATATCCCTTAATTTTATTCAAAAGTATGATAAATTAATTCCTTAAAAATAGGAGTATATATAATTTTTTATCTTAAGAGTATATGTAATTGAAAAATATGAAATTTTGTGTAGTATAATGTCAATGGACTAGTACAATAGATTCTAATTTATTCTAATAATTTTTTTTATATAATTGAATATTATATATAAAAAAATATTGCGTATTATTAATATTGGAAAAGATGTTTGGAAATATGTATGAAAATAAAAAAAATGTTTAAAAAAAGTATGAAAATAAGAACTACCGAAGTGATAAAGTAAATAATAGAATTATTGTTTTAAATTTTTTATTTTGATAATTAAAGAATATGGATATAATTTGATTAAAAATTTAAACACATAACCTAATAAATAATTTATTAAATTCAATAACTCAAATTAAAATTTTAATAATTTAAATGTTTTTTATGGGATGTTTCCTAAAATGTATAATAAAATACACGTTTCTGGCATAATAATAAAATCTGTGTAATTTATAGAAACTCTTAATTTTTTTCATTCTGAAGTATCCGAACTGATCTCCCAAACTTAACCTAAGCCTGGTTGTTTTGTGATTCTCGCTGTATCGTCTTCCCCATTCGTCAATCTCGAGCCGTCCAAAGGTAGGGTGAAAAAAACAACTGCAGAAGTATAGCTCTTGAATCGAATAATCTCGTTATTGTGCTTGTTGCATATAAATCTTCCCCTTCCTTCCTTTTCCGTCGCGTTCCTGGTGTGGTGTTCGGTTGTCAGGACCATTCAAACTTCCTCTCCTCTCTTTTTTCACAGTTGCTACATCGAGCAAGACCCTCTGGTGCGATCAACTACTGCCTTCTTGGTTTCTTTCTTTTCTAAGCAACCTGACACTCTCTTCCTCCATTGCTATTGTTGAATTGTCCTTTTGTCTTGCATTGCTCGCCAGTTTTGCACCTATTAACAGGGGAGGGAGTTGCGTCGATGTTGGACCCAAATTGAAGACATATAGGCTCTTTCTCACTATCTACATTCATGATTAGCCCTTGGCCTCTTTATCACTATCTACATTCATAATTAGCCCTTGGCTTGGGTTTAAATGCCAAGCCAACGCCTTAATTTCTTTTTCTCCTTTTCTTTAGTGTCAGATCAATTAGAAATTGGGAATTTTAATTTGATTGCTGAAATTAATGTTTCGAAAGTCTCGTTTAACTTCATTGATGCTTGCATATTGGCCGGGAAAATATTCATATGCTGTGGAGCTTGTTTAATTGTACAGTGTTTATTAAAGTGAACTATAATTAAATTTGCTATTGTAATCGTAATTTTGATTTGACTTTAAATTGTGCGTCACTCAATCTTCATGTTAGTATTTAAGTGTTAAGGATGTGGTCTTTAAGCCCTGTTATAATTTTTCGAAAAGATCAAGCTATTTGAATTAGATTGAGTATGTTAACGAATGTTTGTAAGTGTGGAAATAAGGAAAAAAAAAATCGTACACAAGAGTTATGTTTAAGTTGGATGATTGGATTGTTTGGTATATTCCGTACTTTATAATATAAAGGATAATTTAAGTGGAAGTTTGAGCATACGGTGAGGTTTGTATTGATTAGGAAAGGAATTCTTATCTATGTTAATGCATTGTTAAACAATTGTTCAAGCAAACATGATATGCTAGTTTCATTATTCCTGGTTTACCGTTTCTCTTTTGTGGAATTCAAGGTGAACAACATATGTTACAAGGGATGGATAAATCTTGTATTAGGCACTATAATGTTAATTCAAAATGGGATTAATGAGTAGAAATTACTAAACCATTAATACCAAGGCAATTGGGTTATTATGGTTTTCCATGAGTTGATAGATGGAAGAATAATAGTGTTTGGATTTTGGATTTGTAGGAAGCTATATGGGTGTGTGTCAATTTGTGATCAAAGAACTCACCTTTTACTTCATCAGTAAGTTGTACTATGGGGTATTATTTACTTATTAAATTAATTGGGATTTTAGATAGTAGAGTTGACCCATCACTTCTCCTGCATCTTAAAGTAGGCTAATTGCTACCTAGTGAGCATTGCATAGTTCGTGTGATGTTTGGTTTGTTTTGATTCATCATGCCATAGCCTTAAATGCAGCTCCATGTCACTCATGGGCAGGATTCCCCCCCCCCCTTTTGTATTGCATGTGTATATAGAATGAGAGTGGAGCCCACTTATTTTGTTTGACTAGATAATTATTGTTATTGACATTTTTAGGTTGGCACTCTACTGAAATTTGCAAATCAGGAAAAGGAGAGTTGTTAATTAATATATATTGTTAACAATATGTAACATATTTTATGTTCTTTGGCCCAGGATTAAATCACGGATGGCAAGTGCTTCTTTTAAAACAATATTTTGTTATTTTCATATTGGAGGACAATTTGTGAAGAATGCAGAAGGGAAAGTGAGTTACGAGGGGGGCAGATCAAATGGTAGAGTTATTAAGGAAGGCATGACCCGTGAAGAATTGATAGGAACTATAACTTCATGCATGCAATATCAAGCTAATGGAGCTGAGATGAAGTACACCATCAAATTTGATTCTAGCACATTCTTAGACCTTGAGGATGATGATGGAGTTTCACAATTGATACAGTTTAATGACAATTATGCTCATGTGTATGTTATTGAAAAGGGAAATCAAATTAAAGAGACACAAAGAAAGTCTTCTAGAGCGTAAGTTGTTAGATTTACTTATAATTGATGAATATGTTATTGGGAATGTGCACTATTGAAATGGGATTGATTCTAAATGCAGATTAGAGCGTTCATCAAGAAATGCATGTGTGAGCTCTCCATCTAGCCATGAAGTTGAAGCTGTACTTGAAGCTGTACCTTGTACGATTCAGAGTTCGTTTGCACCCGTACAGAGAAGGTCTTCTCGACTGTAAGTTGTTAGATTTGCTTGTAATTAATGAAGATGTTATTAATAATGCATACTAATGAAATGGGATTGATTCTACATGCAGATTAGAGCGTACATCTAGAAATGCACTTACGAGCTCTCCATCTAGCCATGAATCTGACTCTGAACATGAAGCTATACCTTGTACATTACATAGCTCTCCATCTAGCCATGAACTTGATGCTGAACCTGAAGCCATACCTTATACATTACAGAGCGCTCCTGCACCAATTCGGAGAAAGTCTTCTCGATTGTGAGTTGTTAGATCTACTTATAATTAATGATGTTGTTGGTAATACATACTAATGAAATGGGATTGATTCTAAATGCAGATTACAGCGTTCATCCACAAATACATGTGCAAGCCCTCCATCTAGCCATGAACTTCAACTTGAAGCTATACCTTGTTCAATACAGAGTGCATCTGCACCAGTGCTTGCGTTGAGTACAGCCAAATGGGTGGATTTATTTGTGGGAGTTGGGCAGATTTTTGAGAATGCTGTTGCTTTTAGACAAGCATTATATAAATATAGCATTGCACACAAATTCAACTACATCTTTGTGAAGAATAGTTCAAAAAAGATGGTTGTCAAGTGTAAGGTAGATGGCTGCAAATGGAAGATAACAGCAAGTACAATGTCTACGACAAGCCCTATGATGAGTGTACAAAGTTTTCATGAAGAGCACATCCATTCAGCACAAGATAGTCCAACAGTCTCTCACATGGCAAGGTCAAAATTGATGTCATCTATCATCATTGATGAGATCAAGTCTAGTGTGGATAAAGCTCCAAATGAATTAAGACGTGACTTCTATAGAGAATATGGTGTGAGTTTAACTTATCGTCAAGCTGTTAGGGGAAAAAAGAGAGCATTAGAGGAAATGCATGGGCCTTCTGAGCATTCCTTTTCATTAGTTCCTTGGATGTGTGAAAGATTAATGGAGAACGATTCCAACACTGTTGCCAAATGGTCAGCTTCCACAGACAATAGGTTTGAGAGGTTGTTCATTGCTTATGGATGTTGTATAAATGGTTTTTTGCTAGGATCACGGCCCATATTGTATCTTGATGGATACCACTTACGCGGTCCTTACAAGGTGACATTGTTGGCTGCTTCTGCATATGATGCTAACAATGAGTTGTTTCCAGTTGCATATGCAATTGTTTGCGGGGTGACATTTGATGAGTGGTCATGGTTTCTGCATAATGTGAAAGAGGTAATTGGTTCAGTACAAGTAACTATTGTTTCTTATAGACATAGTGCTGTAATTGATGCTGTGAAATCAATTTTTGGGGATGAGAGACATGCCTATTGCTATCGGCATTTGAAAGAGAATTTTAGCTCGTTAGTTACAAATTTTAACAAAAGCTTAGGAAGGAATTGTGGTATTGGCATGGAGGATGCGCAAAGGTTGCTTGATGCAATTGCTTATGCAAGACTTGAGTGTGATTTTGACAAAGCTATGGGAAATTTGAGGTCTTTGACTCCAGATATGGCACAATGGCTTGAAACTAACGGCGATATTGATCGATGGGCGCTATCACGATTTCCATTCCGTAGGTGGGATAATATTGTAACTAATCTTGCTGAATCATTAAGTGTATGGCTTGGTAAGGAGATAAATCATAATGTTTGTGTATTGATACACGAGCATCAAGAAAAGCTGGCTAAGAAGTTTTGTGCTAGCAAGGAGGCAACAACAGAGTGGGAAAATGGAGTGGGTCCAAATATAGAGGCAGAATTGAAGGAGAATGTATTGATGGCTGAAACTATGGAAGTAGAGTCTGATGGACCAGATAAAATGTTAGTGCGAACTAAATTCACAAATTCTATTGTGAATCTTGCATCTCGCGATTGTACCTGCCAAGCTTGGCAGATGTCTGGAATACCATGTCCACATGCATGTGCGGCCATTAAAAAAGTACATGGTGATGTTTATGCATATGTTGAGGAGTGCTACCTATTGAGTTCACAACACAAAATATACAGTAACATAATGATTCCCGTTGATATCAATGACATGCCAAGATTGAATGCAGTAGCAATGAATGATCATATGTCACAAACCTTTTTAAAGCCACCCCAGACTACTCGTCCTCCAGGTAGGCCGGGTAGACCACAAAGTACTCGACGTGAGCCTCAAGTTCAACAACATAAGAAAGTTTACCATTGTTCAAAATGTCAAGAGCTTGGGCATACTCGAAGGACTTGCAAAAAATCCTAATTCATGTTGAGAGTACATTCAAGTAAGTGGTCACCTGTAACTTGTCTTGCATATTGTCCAATATGGTGTACAGTCAGTCAAGTCACCCACTGAAACCTTCCTGTAACGCATGATATTTAAAATTCATGCTTCTGTGCAAGGTTTTAAATGTTTAAAGAAGTAATCCTAATTTAGATACCATGGGAGCCACTATTGCGGATAATTTCCTTGAATTTATAATGTTAATTCTTAAACATCATTCAAGCAAGATTTATTTTTGGTTCTGCAGCTCAGACTTGTGTTGTTTTGTTATCAAAGCCATTTTTAGAGCATTGAAATTCAAATTGGCTTGACGTTGGTCCCAGTTTTTGGTTTTTCTTCTTGCATTTGTATTGTGGAAGTTTTGAAGGAGTCTCAAATTGAGTAATGCAAGATTCCCGTCTCTTTAGAGATGTGACTACGTGTGTAATTTCTTGAAGATTATGATATGCATTGACAGCCTTAATAAAATAGGTTGAGTTACAAAGTGTAATATTTTAACTAGTTTCATAAATGCTAATTGACAAAGAATTTCAATTTATTTGACAGACTGCTGGATCAATACATGTCTTGTGGATAAATGGTACCAACCTTGACTGTTATATGCCTTCATTTGTTATTTAATGATTTTAATAACTAAAGCAATTCATCAAGTACATCAATCTGTAGACACTCAATCAAATTAAATTACATATACTTGTAATAGCTGGCGGACTTATACTAAAGTACTTGAAGACACTCATTTCAAAGCTTATGCAATATCAGTTTATCTTCAGATTGAAGTACTGACAGTTTTTATCGTAGAAAGCATTTGTTGTGCATGTATTCAAATTTTTTAGCAACGTAATAGTTCTAGGTAACTTTTGAGAGTTCTTTTTTGGTGTTTTTTTTTTTTTTTTGTGTTGTGGTGGTGGTTTTTCCCCTCTCGAAATAATGAGAATTTGCCTTCCATCATTTTGCGTGGTTTCTCTTCCCCTTTGTATTGGGACCCAGAAAGTGAAAAAAGCTCAGACAACGAAATTCTAAGGAAAAGGAAACATTTTGTTTTACAACCTAAAAATTGCAAAATATGTGAGATTTAATTATGTCTATTTTATATTGGTACTTACCAATTATCATTTGTCTGTCATGTTCCGGGCAAGGACTGCCAAATGAGAAGACAAGAAAAAAATGTTCTAACTCGAATGTCTTTGATTCCTGTATCCACTCTAACACTGTCGTATTTTGATATTAGTACCCTTAAATTGCAAATGCCGCCATAATTGATTGAAAGTCTTGTTAATTCTATTATATGTTGTTGCTCATGTCTGCCTCATCTTTCTGCTATTCATGAACTCTTCAAACATTATAATTAAATTGGTATATCTTGTGGCTGCACATCTTTGAAAACAGTTCTGCTTGCTAGAATGTGATGGTGACATGAAGAATTTAATGGGATATTTTTTTGTTGCTTGGTGCTGGAATCCCTTTGAAGACCCTTGTATGATCCATAAAAATGGGCAGCTGGTTTTATGTAGGGTCCATAGATAGCCCTGCAACTGGAGGTGGCAGGAGAAAACCTTCACCTGACAAAGCTACTGTAGTGAAAGGTACTCAAACCATGACATGAAGAATTGAAGAGAGAGGCTACTGTAGTGAAAGTACTCAAAGTTCGGTATCCTTGTGATGCTCTGTTCAGAGGTCAAATTGTGGTTTGCACATTGGTACTGCTGCTAGGGAACTTCTTGTTACAGCCTTCAAGAATGTATGCTAGAGTCTACTCATCATAAATTACCTGTCACCGCACTCCACTTCTAGCCTAAGTGACAAGTTTTTTTTTTTTTTTTAAGAAAAATTTTGATGGAGCTTAAGCAATGGGAACTTCTATTGATCCTCCTTCTCTCTTCATTTCCATTTATTTCTTATTCGATATATGGTGTCTGTTATTTAAAATTTTAACTTCACATGAATTTTAAATTATTTTTAATAATAATAATGAAATATAATTTTGGAAATATAAACAACTTTACCAAATTCATACCTTTTTGGTAAATTATTATAGGCACCTAAATGATTTTAATGAAAGAAATTTATACATAATCACATTTCTCAAAGTCACTTATATTTAAAAATATATAAATATAAATTATAATTAACCAACAACACATTAATTAATATCCCTTATAAAAATCACTACCACCTAATAAATGGAGTATTTATTCATTGCGAATCCAACTAGGCACTTTGTCTTCTTCCTCCAAGATGCTTTGAGTGATAGTTGCTTTGGCGGTGGAAATGTTGTGACTTAGTATGTTAACTTTTTCTTCCATAGCACTTTCCTAGCCTCTTTTTAATTTTTAAAACCAACTATATTGTTGAGAATTAGTAATAACCGATTTGCTAAAAAATTGGCCGGTTTATATCCACCAAACAATAATTATATTCCCTAATTTTTAAGATCAACTACATTTTTTGATTGAACTAAAATTAGGTCAAGTTAGTTAGGTTAAGTTTGTCTGGGAAGCCAATCAAAATTTACCACCTATTTAAATTTTTCCATGTCTCCACTCTATCCTCCAAACAGCAGTTCACACGGTTAAGAAAAATCATCACTGATTATGGTTTTTTTTTTTTAATGAAATGCATAAATGGAAATTAGGGCTCTTTTAAATTGGGGAGAAGGGATGCAGCGGGAGAGAGGTACGGCAGCCTAAGGTGGATGCAATTTCAAGGACAAAATCTAAATCTAAGTAGCATAAAAAAATACACGACTCAAATGCTTGCGGAATCATCAAACTCTTCTCTTTTTGTAGCAAAAAAAAAAATCAAACTCTTCTCTTTTCTGATTTTATTTTGTAGCCCAATTAATATACTCCCTCCTATATTAATTATAAGACCTAGTTAACTTTTTTTAAAAAAGTTAATGAACTAAAATAAATTATTTAATCATGTCATATATTACGTTTTATTATATTATATATTAGTTCATAAGTCAAAACAAAATAGTTTGAAGAAAAATGATAAATATTAATGCTTTAAAGTAATGTAACTAGTTTTTTTAATATTTTCTAAAAAAATTAACGGGTCTTAATTAAAACCCGATGGATTACATGTTTTTCCATGCTTTGAACCCTCAAATACTCAGGTATGTGAAGGCATCGTAATTGCGGCCTTCATGATGGCTGCTACTAGAGCCGGTAATACGGGTTTTAACCATCGGCCGAACCCACCCAACTCGAAATATAGGTGGTTTAGGTTTGGAAAAGTAGGATTGTTTTAATGTGGGTCTTTTAGGCCCAAAACCATATGAGCTCAACCCGTGGCGGGCTGACCCAATGGGTTCACAATTAACCGTTTTTCTTTTTCTTTTTAAAAAATATGTAAAGCCAAAAATGAAGCCCAGGAGTCTAGTCCTTGGTCCAAGTCCAACACTAACACTTTAACAGACCCTACTCTCTCAGTCTTGCCTCTCCCCTGTCACTCTCACTTAGCCCCTCATAGCGGCATCCATCACGGCGTCGCCTCTCAAGGCTTCACGCGGTCACACAAGAAGCTTACCTTGACTGTTAGTGTTCGTGACGACGTGACTCCTACTGTCACTTTGTCTCTCAAGATCATTGTGCATCTATCATTTGTGAGAGTTAAGATCGTGACTTCCTCTTTCATTTTGTCTCTCAGGCTCGCCATCTCTTCTCTCCCTTCAAGCTCGACTTATTAATTATTATAAACTTTTCACTTTTTTTAATGGTTTGGTTATGAGTTCTGATGTTTTGTAAAAAAAAAATTTGAACATATTTTATTTTATATTTTTAAAAAGCAAGTTTGGAAAAAAAAGAAGAAAAACAGATTGGTCTGTCCAAACCGCCAACCTAGCGATTATGACTTGAGTTGGCTAAATGCCAATCTATATAGATATGGGTTTTTTTAACCTGAATCTATATGATCCTGACCCGAACCCATATAGTCTTAACCTGTGATGGGCTGGCCCGAAACCAGTAGTCCGGCCCATATTACTGGCTCTAGCTACTACACCCCAATCCCCTCTTCATGATAACCCTAATTTACATTTATGCCTTGCATTTTAAAAAAATCAATAGGTGTTTAAGTGCTTTTTAGAGGGTTAAGTGCTTATGTGAAAAAATTGAAATAGTTGGCAGGTTTTGATTGGCTTTATGAACAAACTTGAACTAAGTTTAATCCTTTTTTATTTTTCATTTCCTATATTTATTCATATTTAATTAATGAATTAAGCTTCCGTTAAAAAAATAATTAAGCAATCATATCTAAAAATGATTTGATTATTTCTTAATTGCATTTGCTTCCAAATTTCCTCGAACAGTGATTCATACTTCAGAAATAATGTTTCTAATAAATCATATTCCATAATATATGATTATTATTGTAGGCAAAAAAAATTATTATTAATGATTGATTAAGCAATCATATTTAGAATGATTTGATTATTTCTTAAATTTCCTTTTGTTATTGCATATTTCTTTAATATCCTAATTGCGTTTATTTGCATATTTTCTCAAAATTTGATCCATGGTACATAAACAATGAACCAATTATTCCGGACTCGCGGCAATGTAGGCCCAACTATAAGGGTAGCTTGCTCCTATCAAGTAATTATCGTGGCTGCATATCTAGTACTCAAACATGAGACCACTGATTAAGCTAGCATAACTACTAATTTTACATTTCTAGCTACAAAATCAAGTAAGATTTTACATTCTTGTGCTAGCCATAAAATCGGTTAAACTCATAATCGATATATCAAACTTAAAGTATGTATGTTTTTACCTTAGAAAGTTGTGTCCATTCATTCTTAAACTCGTGTGGTTTTGATCATGTTCAATGAATTTATATATAATGTTCATAAAAATTTTCTTTATTGAATATGATAAATTATAAGTGTTGATGAATTTTAGTGAAATTATTCATATTTAAAATATATTTAAAAAATTATTGCCATTTTTATATTTTTATTATTTTATTACATATTTTTTTGTACCTGTTTATTAATAAAAGTAAACTTTTATGAGTTTATGATTTAAATTCACAATCTAAATTTACATTCTTAATTTCTTATCACATGTTTACTTAAATTCGTGATTTTGACAATTTTTTTATATAGCAATTGACAATTTAACCATATAACAATTGATAATCACTTTTATAGAAAATTAGGCCTCATTTGATTCTATTATCTATTTTTATATTATCGTTCGTTATTGGTTTGAGGTTTATGGCTTCTTCTTTCAACACAAGTGTCTCCTCCAGGACTCAAACTCTAGACCTAAAGGGATGTAACGGAACCTTACACCGCTAAACCAACTCTATGTTGATTTCTCTATTTTTTATTATCTAAAACAACTTTTTTAAAAAAGTTTTGAAAGTACAAAAAAACAACAACAAAAATGTTTGGATAGTTATTTTTAAAAAGTTGTTTTTGAAGTGATGTGGTGTTGGGGCCATTAGTTGTGACATGACAATGATCATTGCATGCTTGTAATGGTAATCATGATTGTATTATTAAGATAAGAGTATTTGGTTGCTCTTTAGCATGTGATATAATTTATTATGGTAATGATGATTACCAAAATAATTGGTAATCCTCATTCATACCTCACCCCCTATGAATCCTCATTACCGCTCCATTGCATAGTTTAAAAAGTCTAATTTACCTTTAGTCTCATTTGTCTTTGTTTCATTTGTTTACTGTCACTTGTCACACCACGTTGCAACCACCACCTCCACTACCTCCTCCTCTCCCACCTCATTGCCTCTTCCACCATGGTCGCCACCGCCCATTCCTCCTCTTCCTCCATTGCCATTGACCTACCTCTTCCTCTTCTAACGCCATCCCCACCACCACTTCCTCCTCCTCCTCCTCTACTGCCATCACCCACCACTTCCTTCTCCTCCTCCACCTCTATTGTCTCCACTTTTGTTGCCGCCACCTTCATTATCGTCATCATCACCACTACCTCCTCCTCTACCGCCTTCTCTACCACCCTACCCTTGCTACTGCCACAACCTCTTCTTCCTCCACCTTCGCAGCGACCACATTCATTGTTGCCAATGTTGCAACCTACTCCTCCTTTATTGTTGTCGTTGCCACCTACTCCTCCTCTACCACCGTGACCGCCACCTCCAATGTTACCGTTGCCATAGTGCCACCTACTCCTCCTCTACAACCATAGTTGCCACCTCCACCGTCACCACCTAATTCTCCTCCAGTGTTGTTGCCGCCACCTCCACCATTGCTGCCACACCTGTACCTTCTCCACTGCCTTCTCCGCCTTGTCTGTCGTTGTTGTCACTACCTTTTCCTCCTCTACAACTATGGCCGACCTCCACTATTGTCGCCACTACCTTCTCCTCATTCACAGCCCTTGTCGTCACCTCTACCATTTCCACCCCGCCACTGCCTCTTCCACCTCCATCGTTGTTGCCGTCACCACTACCTCCTCCTCTTCCACCCCCACCATCATCACCGCCACCACTATACAATAACTCTTAACTATTGTTCTACAAAGATTATATTAATGGTAAAACAGACTTTTTGTGATATATTTATTTTAACTCATTATTAAAAAAATAATTCATTGCACCTTGTTTAAAAATTTAACCAAACACTTGCTATGTAATTAGTATTGCATCGCATTATCATTGCGCTGCACTTCATTGTAAGGTGTAATGTGTTTGAAACAAAAAAAAAACACTTTGTTTTTTAGTTTTTAAAAACAACTTTATTTTTAAAAAAAACAATTAGGTGAAAATAACTTTTCAAACAAGTTTTTTGAAAAAAAAACTATTTTTAAAAACAACATTAAACAAGCTCTTATTCATTTGAGATCTTCTTGAAGTCCTAATAATAGAACAGCCGTTGATCAATTTAATGAATAACCATAAGATTGATAAAGAAAAAAAGAGTAAAAAGTACAGTGGTTTTGCAAACCAAGATATACATAAGCAACACTTCAAAAAAACAGGCAATGAGAGACTATGCTTCATTTGTTTTCTAAAGAATCACATTTGCAATCCACTTTTAAAGAGAATTGGTAGATTTTGAAGATTGAGGTTCAAGTCTTCAAAAGAAGATGCATATTTGAAGATTGAGTTCATGTTTTTTTTTAGAACAAACATGATATTTTTTTGTTTTTAAAATTTTTTTAAGATCTTAAAATTTAAAATTCAAGTGGTAAGTTTGTTAGGTTTTCCATTCATACAAACTCAATTTTTAACTGTGAATTATTGTCGTTCACACTTGCTATATCACACTCTAGAACTATCCCCTTCCGGAAGAGGCTTTTCTCAGTATCCCTCTTCTCATAATCTCTCATATCTCATCTCCACCATTGATTGGCTTTGATCTTGGCATATGTTTTTTTTATTTTAAAAAAAAGCACACCCTCATGTGGGAGGATTCTGAGAGAAGAGGATGGAAAGATACTGGGAGAATCCTTCCGCGTTCATCAATCTTGAACCGTGGCAAGGGTAGGGTAAAAACCAATTGAATAGAGTTGCACAATTTCGTCATTGTGCATTGATCAACCTCGCACCTCTCTCCCTTCCATTGCTTTCCGTCACGTTCCTGTTGTGGTGTTCAGTTGGCAAAATTGGTCAATCTTCATGTTCTCTCTTCTTCCACTCTTACTACTTCGAGTAAGACCCTCTGGTGCGATCAGCAACTCTATTCTTTGTTTCCTTCTTTTCTTTCAGTTTCAAGCATCTTAAAATTCTCTTCCTCCGTTACTTTTGTTGAATGGTCCGCCTCTCTCGCATTCCTTGGCTGTTCTCCGCCTATGGACAGAGGAGAGGATTGCATTGATGCTGGATCCAAATTAGAGTTGTTTTGGGCTCTTTCTTACTACCTGCATTCATCATTAGTCTTTTGCCCAACTTTTCAATGCAAAGCCAATGCCTTCATTTTCTTTTATCTTTATATTTAGTGTGAGGTGAATTAGAAATTGGGGATTTTAATTTGATCACTACAGTTTATCTTTTTAATCTTTTTTAATATTATTGATGCTTTCATGTTCGTTGGGAAAACATTAATATGCTGTGAAGCGTATTCTTTGATATATTTAAGTGTACAGTTTTTGTTAATGGCTTGAAAGGCAAAGAGAGCTATACTTGAATTTGGTAATTGATAGCTGATAATTATAGTTGTCATTTTGATTTGTCTTAGTTTGATAATGTTAATGAATTATTTACTCATTAAATTATTTGGTATTTCGAGATAGTAGAGTTGACCTAGCAATTCTCCTGCATCATAAAGTTGGCAATCTTGCTATCTGGTGAGTATTGTATAGTTCATGTGAGCAAATTTGTTTTGGTATATTTTGATTCATCATGCCATGGTCTTATATGGAGTTCCAAATTACAATCATGCCCCTTTTGTTTATTTATACAGAATGAGATTGGAGCTCTCTTATTTGGTATGACTAGATAATTAATGTTACTGACATTTTTTGGTTATCCAACTTTCAGTTGGCACTCTACTGAAATTTGTTAATAAGTGAAATGATAGTTGCTAATTAATGCGTATTTAATGTTCTCTGTGTTGTGAAATAGGATTGTTAGATAGAGCAAAATCACAACTGATAATTTGAGAAAATAATAATGAAGATAAAGGAGACACATATTTTACATGGAAAAACCCCTAAATAATATAGGGTAAAAAACTACGGACAAAGGTAGAAGAATTTCACTATGAGAAAATAGGAATTACAACTTCTCTCAATCTAACAAGGAGAAAACAATGACAATTCTCTCTTGATAAAAAGGAGAAAACAACACTACAATAAACTCTCTAATTTCTCTCTATTTGTAGGATGATTGTGGGATGGTTGTGGATGGATTTGAAGTGAAATGATGATGCCTATTTATAGTTGAAGCTTCAAGGACCAATTTGTAAATAACCCAAAGTTTAGGGAGACTAATTGAGTAATTTTCCCATGACAAATTGTCCAATTTGACTTCACCCCATTTTTGACTTCCCATTTCTTGCCCAAATTGTTGACTAATTTGGTGTAGTTGGTGGTGTGGTTAGTGGTGTGGTTGGTGCAACTTTGACAGAATCGAGAAAACAAACATTTATTTGTGTACCTCATTTACCCCAACGCTTAAGTCCATTTCTTCCAAGTCTCGCTCACCCACTTTGGATTCAACTAGAAGTGATAAAGCAGCAGGAGATAAAATTGGTTCTACGCTCAAATCATCTTTCATCATGTACTTTGTTTGCCACCGAACAAAATCACTAGTCTTGCCTGAAGCAGAACTTGATAATGCATAAATTGGTAACAACTGGTTTTTGGCACAACCCGTTACGATATGAGGGTTGAAGAGTTTGTCCAAATTAGTCAAGCTCTTGTACAAGTTATCAATGCAGCCCAGTCCAGCGTTACCAGGTTCAAGACGTTCAACTGCCGCTAAAGATATTGTCAGGAAACTCAAAATTTGATCTGTGAAATCCTCCTCTGCTTGAGCAAACAGTACTTTGCGTTCAGATTTTGATGTCACCACCTTCAACTTCATCGTTGTACGGCACTTGCCTTGACCTTCACTGATCATTACCTTGGACAGTACTTGGGTCCCAGAGTCCTGAATCTGGAGTTTCTTGCGCAGGAATAAGTCTGTCAATGGTGTCTTTGACCACAACGAGAACTTGAGAAGATCCAGTACCTTCATTCATAAAAAAATAAGCATATATGAAGGTTGAGATTATAAAACACTTAACACACAAGTATAATATTTTTATTACTACACACTAAAGATGATCACCTCTTTCTGAGTAACGCTAACAATCAGTCTCTCGGTAACACAGTCAAGACCAAAATTTCGTAGCATCCAGTAGGTTGTGTTGACTTCAATGGGCATCACTGTTAAATCATCAGAAACAATATAACAAGTCGTTACACGAAGATAGCCCTTAAAGCCCTTTGAGAATGGTGTAGTCACATAGTTATTGCGACTATAACCAATAATTATGTAATAATTATCCATTGGGCTTCTCGGATTCAGCAACATCTCTTTATTCCAAGATGCAGAAAAATACGTTGGGTCCAGCTTATGGACACTTTCACGAAGTGAGCTTATAGTGTAGAGTCGGCAGTTCCTAAGGGCAATGTTAAGAAGCTTAGCAAAACGTCAACGAAGTTCTTTCCTGCTTCAGCGTACAATACTAATTGTTTTTTTCTTGTCACCTACAAGAGTTAAAGATATCTGTTTTTGATTTTCGGATGAAGACATAATGTTCAACGTAGAAGTTGCCGATTTGATGCACCCAATATATATAGCAATAGATTAATAATTCGTTTCCATAATTAATAATAGCCTCTTGATCTTTTAAAATTAGTATTACCGAGGCGGTTTCGTGACTCCTCGTTGTTGTGAGACTCTAGGCTTTTGCGTTTGCAGTTATAATAAATATGTGACCTCTATGGGACGTGAGAAACCAAGTGGGAGGATTTCACAATTCTTATAATTCATTGCTCCATTCAAATTTATCTTCATTAGTTGAGTTATAATGATAGTTTTAAGTCTCTTGGCAAAAAAAAAAAAAATCAAATTTGTTGTGTTAAAGGTTAGTGACTTCTCGTTTTATATACCATAACCACTGACCTCTTTGGGAGGTGAGATACAATTTAATTTGAGTAGGGTTATATAATTTAATGTGTGCATATTATAGGTTTAATATTAGTGGGAAAAAAATATTTTTATACATCGTTTTTTTGCCAAATCAAATCATGTAAAAATACATTATCAAATTAGTCTCTTTCTCGGAGGTCAGGGGGAAAAAATCTCTTCGTCTAATCACAAACCAAACTCTGGTTATATTTATAAGTTCATTTTATCAAAATGTTTGGTCATTATTAAAAGACCAATTTCTGAGTAATAAGTAATATTGTCACAATTTTGCCACTATTAATTGTAAAAATGGATTTACATTACGCTGACTCTTGGAATCCCATTCATGAATGAGGGAAAAATTAAAAAATTTAGTCCATAATCAATAAGTTAACTCTCCTTGGTAAGTAAGAATTAGTAATTTCGACTTGTAAATAGTGGTAGGAATTACTTCAACTGCCACTAAATTTTAATTTTTGTGACAGAATTATTTGTATATTAAATTTCCCTATATATGCTTAGATGCTTTTAACTTCCAGTATTATCACAAAATGATTGTTCATTGGCTCACAGTAACATTTAAATTTTATTTAAAATTCAAAGCAAATGAAAGGAAATTGACATCGAATAAAGATCACATGATTATTAGCCCTTAAAAAACATGATGTCCAAAGCCTCGATGATGATGAGATCATTATCAAGCTGTGAACTCACTTCCATCGTGGGGAAACACATTAAAAGTATTCTCATCACTCATCTGTACCATTAGATTGATTTTGGATGGTCCACATCTAATGTAATTTAATTTTTAAATTTTAAATAAATTTTATTTTTGATATGTCTAAAATTTAAAATAAAACAATTGTTTAACTATAACCACACATAAAAAAAATATTATTTAGAAAGTCATAAATTAAAAATGTTTAATTTAGGTATTGAGATTAAATTTAAACAATTTAGATCTCATCAAGTGATGAGAAATTGGATGCTCATCATTGTGATGAGCAGCATAAGTCGTGGTGGTAACTTTTCAAATTAGCCTTATCACTTTGGTTATCAATGCAAATGCAGTGATTTTGAACTCCTTTACAAGTGAGATCTTGGCATCTTGCACTTTGACACTTTCTAATTAAAAATTCACTCAATTCATTTCATTATAGCGGTAAGGGTTTTTACGCACTAAGACCCAATCAAGTTTGAATTCGTGTAAATACAAAAAATTGTCTTTAGTAGAGCTACCTCAATTGAGTACAACAATACTTAAATATGACTAAATAGATATCCATATAAATTTAAAAAATTAACGACAGAACTGTTGTTGTATAAACTAAAAATACATAGAAATTTCTGATAAACAACATTTTTATCACTTAATTTCATGCATTTTGGAGAGCTTTTATTGGGTTTATCATGATTAAATTGAATAAATTGGGATTATTTGGAATTAATGTGGAAAATATAAAATAATTATTAAAAAGGGTAAAATTGTCATTTTCTCCTAGCATTTAATTTTAGAATACATGTTATTACATTTTATGTGAATTATTTTAGGAGAAAATAGGAGAAAAATGAAGAAGGGACTTGATTGCAAAGCTAAAAAAGATGTCCAGGAGCCTTTTGTAATTAAAATAGGGACTTGCATGCAAAGAAAATTTTGAGAAAGCTAAAAGTCTGAAGGAAAGTCAAGGCAAGGTTCTGTATCATAATATTTTTGGGGTCGAATTGAAAATAAAGAAGTCAAGAGAGAGAGTCAAACACGGAGAGATGTGGGTCGTTGATTGCGATTACCTAAGATTAAATTTGAGCCACTGATCAAAACGTAGAGTTTCATTAAAGGCTTATGTAATTGTGGTCGTTGGATTAGCATACGTTGACTCCACCGTATCCGTTGATCTTAACTCTCTGGATTAAAATAGAAGCCAACACGTGGCTTCATCTACACCATTCATCGCCAACACATCTTTGAATCCTAACTAGATCGACCAACGGTCTTCTTCCTCATCTCAAGTGGGTCACGATGACCAGAACTAGAACCCGTTATCCTTTCACGACCCGATTCCATAAAAGCTACATTTCACGATGAATGAAGCATTCTGGATCATTCTTGGAGTTGAGGTTTGTTCGTCTGTAAGAGAGGAAGTTCTAGAAGGTGGTTTTCGTGGCTTGTGATAGCTTGTCATCGGAGATCACAAAATCTAGAATGCAGATTCCAGCGAGGCTTTAGTCACTAGTTTATGCATTATCCACCATGTTCTTAGGCTAGATTTCTACGTTCTTCATGTAATTGATGTCTGGTTTGAGTCTCTGAACTTCAATGTAATCATTTCATTCCATGTATAGACCTCTTATGTTCAATCACATTTTTCTAACGAGAATCCGTAAAACAGAGGATGATTTGCCTTGTAATGCCGTTGAATCATAGTGCAATGTCATTGGTATGGATTGAAGTAGTTCATGACTGAATTCACTTAGGTTTAAGTGATTGAATGCATGGATGACTGAATCTCACTCTAATTGGTTAATTGGATAATTTTTACCCTGTTATGCTATGTGTTGCTGTCAGAGCGAGTCACTGGTATTGTGCAGGGAATGAATGAATTATTTAACTAACTGTGATAATCAGAGCATTTGATTACATGGAGAATGTATTGTGAATTGAAGAGTGTTTGTGTGTTAATTAGTGAGTCCGTGAGCATTGTTTCTTAAAGCAATAGATGATGAATTCTAAATTTCAGTAGCTAAATAGAATTCCTTAGTGGTCATAATTCAATCTCAATTAGTACTATTTGTTAATTAATTAGCCTAGTTTAATTACCTAGAAAAAGAAATAGAAAATCAACCAAAAAAGGGTGATAGATAGCCTATAGTGGAATAGACCTAGGTTAGCTCATAATCTAGAAATTTAATTGGTTTTTAGGTTAATAAAATAGAAATTTAATTAGGTTAATATATATTCGAGCTTTGTATATTAAAATAACAATGAGGGCATTGCAAAATTTAAGTGTGGGGGACGATGTGTTCATTATTGATTTATGCATGCATATAAGTCATTGTGCTTGAATCATTATCACCACCTTATGCCTAGCATTCTAGGGGCTGTTTTGAAAAAAACAATTGTGCTTGATTATTGATAACATGATTGCTACAAATTTTTAGATAAAAGTTAGTGTTGAAAGGTGTTATCTTCTTGAATTTATCATGAGAGATGAATCTAGTAAGCTTGGGAAACCAGCTTTGCTAGGTGTAGTTTAAGAATTGGTCTTGTTACCATTAGTAGAGCTTTCGGAAGACCCTATTGTGAGGATTGAACCTTCAACATAATTTCAAAAATTTGTGAGACTCTCATGTACTTGCATCTCTCTAGAACCTAGTTATCTCTCACTTGAGGCCTATATACTCTTGAATTTGCATGTAAAAGATAAAGGCATTCAATTTCATCCCAAAATTCCATACACGAGCCATTAAATTACATCATTCCATTAGTTACCCCTTTGAGCCATTCATTTTTCATTTCTACCAACCAAGTTGGGATGACATCCTTGAATGTGGACTATCTCATTGGGAAGTTTAGATGTGTTGCATGTTTTCTCTTGTATACACTACTTGGTGCCCAAAAAAAAAAGAGGTAAATGAAAAGAAAAAAAAAAGCAAAAGCAAACAAAAGAAAGAAAAAAATAGCCTAGCTACTTCACACAATGTGAGAGTAGGCAAAAGAATAAAGGCAAGAAGAAGAAATAAAAGAAAAAAAATAGAAATGAAAAAAAAATGTATGTATGTATATATATATATATAAAGCAAGCAAAAGAAAATAAGAAAAGAAAAGAGAGAGAATAAATTGGACCTAGTTAGTAGAAATCTCATTGCATGCTAGCACTATTGCGTTGATAGTACCTTGAGATAGGAAGCATATGTGGGTGTTAATTTTGACTTGGATTACTACATTACCTTACCATTCATTGAGCCGATGTCCATCATTACAAGCTTAGAAGTCCTCTTGTTGTTTATGTGTGAGGTGGAGAGCATAGAGTTAATTTAGGCTTATGGAGGATGTACTTCATGGAGAATGAGTGTAAATACAAACTAATTGGTGAAAATGAGAGCTCCTATATCACATCCCTTGTCTTGAGAGCCCTAGAGTTATTCTCTTGGTAACTTAACCAAATCTTGAGAAACTTATAGCATTGAGTGGTGGGATTGTGAGCTAGATGAATTAATTGTGATTTAAGATAGGAGATTCCATTTCAATATGCTAATTAATATCTATGTATTTTGGAGCTTATGTTGTCAATTTCCCACTTAATTATCATGTACCGTCTTCTGCCGAGTATAACACAATTATATTTTTCTTTGGAAAATTTCGTTGGCTGGAGGAATTTGTTGCTGCGAGTGGAAGTATTGTGAGATTAGCATACTATAATTGCATTTTTCCATATTGTAAGTAACGCAAGTTCTTTTTTAACCAAAAAATAAGAGTATTGCAAGTTTTGTCCTGCCACTAAACTTAATTATCTCTCTCTCTCTCTCACACACACACAATTAAATAAATTTTGTAATCAAGATATTTGTCATGCGCAACCCAGATTGCCTTGGATAAGGGAAGGAAGATGAAACTCCATTTGATCTCTGGGGTCATGGCCTTGATGAACCACGATGAAACCAGTGAGTTGTCCGCATGCCATTGAGTACATGCTTACGTCTCTACTTCTGGTGGTTCCTTAGTTGTGCCAATGAGGAATCCCATTTTTCCTCGGCCTCCGATTGCAAGCCTAATTGCTTGTGCCCAATCTCTATAGTTTGCGCCATTTAATTTGTCGGTAACTATGAGCACTTATGATCCTTCAAAGCCAGTGATTGACCCCTTATTAGTCTAGGTTAGTTAGCGCGTTGGGAGATTTTCCCTTCTCTTCTAGTTCCCTATCCTCGGGTGTTCCCATCTGGGAAGAGTTACCTTATGGGGGGATTCCTATAAGGGTGATAGGTAGGGGTATTTAGGAATCAAGTTATTATTTTAAGGAACTGAACTCATCTGTATTGTATTAATTTTTGGTAATCATTTTCTTTATTATATTATTTTCCTTTTTCATTTTCTATTGTATTAGAGGTGATATTTCCCTCCTTCTGCACCGCTAGTACTACTACTTTGTTCTAGTTTCTCTGGAATAGGGATGAAAGCTGGTGTGGGAAAGGGTCTCACATTAGC
>JBAGKO010000008.1:12994858-13007150 GCA_037177275.1 Acacia concinna
ATGTGATTCTGTATCTGCATCGTTTGTTTATATCCATTGTATTAACAAGTTTCCACATTTATATTTATGAGTAATTTAATAATAATTCTTTTTTTATATGGTTATCTGATTAGGTTAGATTTGAACATTGTTGAATTCAATTGGGGGTAACTCTTCCAAAGGCTTTTCTACATTCCTTAAACTATGAAAAGCCTCCATAACTAAGACCAACGCTAGTTGGTAATTTAATAATAATCCTATGTAGCTTCAGAAAGGTGGAAAAGGATTGAATAATCAATGTGACACTATGCAAAGGAGTTGGTTGCATCAGTAACATTCCTGGGGAAAAACGAAGATAGAGGGCTGTACCAAAAAAAAAAAAAAAACAAAGAAGAAGAAGAAGATAGGGGGAGTAGGGTGCCCAAAATGATGGCATTATGCTGCTCATATCTCACACTATCACCTCCCCTTGTCTTGGGGCAAAATAGGGGGAAAGGTGCCTATTAGGAAACAAATTCCAAGGAAATAGAAAAGGGTGTTTTTAAGCGATCTAAAAATGGGTAAAATTTGATCCTATTGAATAAAATACCTTTCTGTGGAAATTAATGTGATAATATTTATTTTTTTAAGCAAAAGATTATATTTATTTATTGGCAGTTATTGCTTTTCCTTTGCCTGTCACGTTTAGGGGAAGGGCATCCTTCTTTGGGGACCTTGTTTGTATTGCCAAATTGAAGTGATGAACTAGAAAAAACAATATGTTCTATTTTGAATATCTTTAAGCCATGTATTGAGACCCATATTTTCATATATAAAAAAGAAGAGAAGGTGGAGAGAGAAGAGAACTTGGAAGTGTGGCATTGGGCTTTGGGTGGAAAGTGCCCACCTCTCAAATCTGTTGTGTTTGGGATTCTGTGTTTTCTGTTCAGTTTGCGGTATCTGGTGTGCGCTTTGTATCTTTTGCTCCTTGCTATCCTGTGTTAGCAATCTGAAACTGTGTGATTGCTGTTTATATATTTTAGTTGTCATGTTGTGCAATCCATAGATATTTTAGGCCCCCAAACACCCCCCCCCCCACACACACACACAGCTCTCCATCCACTTTTTAGTTGTGGTGTTGACTTTTGAGTGATGAGGTGTTCATTTTCCCTAAAAATTACTCATAATTAATCTTATTAAACGTTCATTTGTTGACTATTTTAAATGAAGGCTCAAGGATCACAACATGACTGCTGGAGATGCCTATCAACATTTTGTACTGCAGGCCCAACAAATTGCTTTATCAAAGAACTGGACTCCTGTGAACTGGTACGATAAATTACTTATGTGAAATGTATCATCAGATACTCTTTACGTGCCCAGTATAATGTTGATGTCAATTACGCTGTGTGCTTTTCTCCCCTCCCTTGTCTTTCTTCGTGCTTGGAGTCTTATTTTGGACTTAATAGTTTTTACAAAGTAGATCTTATATTAAAGATCGGGATAGTATATAGTATATACTTCAACAGGATTACATTTACATCATCCTAGTCCGCCTGTGTTTATAGAGGTACCCTTCTGTACATTCATTTCTAAAATTGAGGAACGAGATTTTGTGAATTCCCAGGGAAGAAACCTTTGATGCTTTCTCAACAAAGCTCTCTCCTAAGACTGTGGTGCATAACTGGTGAGTTTCCTGCACTAGAAGCAGTTCTAGTATGGTATGCAAAATCAAACATCTTAGTTTTCAAATTCAAGAATTTCAATCAATCAATTACTGTAGGTTAAGATCTGGGGTTTGTCCAAAGGCTGTTGCAAAGGGTTTCAGGTGTATTTTCAGCAACCAGGAATTCTGGTATCTGGATCATCTAGACGTACCTTGGGAAAACGTCTATACTGCTGAGCCACTAGAAGGAACAACAAATTCTGAAGAACAGAAACTAATACTTGGAGGGGAAGTTTGCATGTGGGGTGAGACTGTTGACACATCAGATGTTCTGCAAACCATTTGGCCTCGAGCTGCAGCCGCCGCAGGTTAAACTTGTCATGTCTATGCTAATCTATTTAAGATTCTGGTAGCGTCTACATATTGATCACTAGTAGCAGGGTTCAATTTTTGACTCTATCATCTGTGAGATTGAGATTGAGATTGATATCTGTAGGTAGGATAAAAAATGACCATACTCCTTCCAGTCCTTTTTATAAGCAACATCTACCGAAAATCAGACTGTTGGTTAAAATTAGATAAGAGTAATATAGTATTACAAATGTAATTATTTTTCGAAATCTATATTTATTTATGAAGATGGTGAGTGGGAGAGAATAAGGGGGAAAATAAATGAGAAAACAAGTAATTAATTGGGTGTAAAATGGAAAATATGCATTACATTTTTAGATAAACACAATTTTTTTTTCAAATATAGGACTAACCCTATGTGAGAGAATGTTGCTTATTACCTTATATAGACCTACCTTCTTTGTCTTCGTCATATTTCCCATTGGTTTGATATGTTGCTGGAACTGAGCTGCCAGGTCAGAGAATGCAAGACTAACTACTTCTTTTCATGACAGAACGGTTATGGAGTCCAAAAGATTCTACAACAGGAAATGTTAGCTTCCCTCCGTTGCCCCGATTACAATACTTCCGATGTCTCCTAAATCGGCGAGGGATTCCGGCCGCTCCTGTAACAAATTATTTCGCTAGAACTGCTCCTTATGGTCCAGGGTCATGCTATGAACAGTAATGCTATTCTTCTCTTGTTCCAGGAGTCCATTAACAAGTGCTTCAAATAATCTTTCCAGGTTTAGCATAGAGTAAATGTAACCAGTGTTCAACTTGCATGCCTAACTTATATCACCTAGAATTCAAGCTTGGAGTTCAACCTCCATTCAGCTACTAGTGAATGAATGTCCCTTTCAGTCTTTTGGTAAATAAGAAAGGATTTGAGAAGAATTATTTGTAATTCGTGGTTGAAATTAATAGATGGTGTCCAATCTAAACCCATAATATACAGGGATAGTATTATTCAGTAACCTTTCTTAGTTTCTTTAAAATTTTAGAGACATTAGGCATCATTTGTGGGTCCAGCGGTAAAAATCGGGCTTTCACCAAAAGTGAGAGTCTAATCTCTATGCATTTTAACTCTAGGTGCTTAGATAAACACACGAGGGTAATTTAAGACTTGTCCTGCCTAATATTGATATCACTTAAAAAGAATTTAGATCTTACCTTAGACTTGGTTTGAGCCCAAACCCTTGACTAAAATTATTATTAAAAAAATATTAGAGGCATTATTTTTATTTTTTAAACATGTATTCTAGTGTAATTTGTAATGCCGTTAAGAATATTCTGCCAAGTAATCTCAAAGTAATGTTACTAATTCAATTCCTGTTAAAAATTAAAATTATTAAATATCACAAAAAAAGTTTATACTCATAATCTAGTCATCTGCTGTCTCCTTTCAATTTAAATAATTGTAAATAATTAAGCATTGTGATATTTAAATAGATATTTTAAATAAAACTACACTAAAATTAATAAATTAATGGTAAAATAAGCATTATAATATACTTAATTTTTAAAAAGGAAAAGCTAATTTTTTTAGTCCTTATAATTTGATCGAGTTTGCCGCTTAGTCCTTGTAGTTTAGCTCAATCCTTCTACTTTTCTAATTTTTTTTTTTTAAATAGTCTCTCATCATAACATATCATATGTAGCGCTGACCGGCACAAAATTTGTTTACTTGTCATCCTTATTGTATGGCCATACCCTCACTCCTCCTTCTTCTCCGTATGATGTCCTCCTTCCTTCACCTCGTTGGCTTTTTTTCCCCCTCCTGAGCCACACTCTTTTGGCAACTACATATAGTTTGAGCTGGAAAAATTCCTCTCACCCCCCCCCCCCCCCAAAAAAAAAAAATGGTCTCTCTAATTTTTCCTTACCCTATGTTTAAATAGATAGAAAATTAAGAAGAAAGAAAACTAGAAGATAAAAGTTTCAAGATATTCAAAAAATGGCCATTATCAAAGAGATCAGATATTTCTTTTTTGGGTGTTTTTTGGTTTGGAATTTTTCAAGCTCAAACTCGTATTGAGATGGAGGAGGAGTAAGAATGTGGCCCTATAACAAGGATGCCAAATAAGCAAATTTTATAACCCATCATCACAACCTAGGATGAGTTATGAGTGACTCAGATGTTTTAAAAAAAATTAGGAAACATTAAGGATTGAATCGCAACGAGTCAAACTATAAGAATTGAGTCCCAACTCGATCAAACTATAAAGACTAAATAATTGATTTTTCTATTTAAAATTAAATTATGTTAAAAAAAATTAAAATTAGAAATTCATTCTCATAATATAATTATTTACTATGTCCAATTTAAAGAATTTTAAATAATTTAGTGGTGTGATATTTAAAAAAATATTTAGGGAGTTAATTTTGATTCTAAATATAAGATATAATTTTGATATTTGTGTCCTTTTCTAACTTACCCTATTGGTGTCCCTTTAACAATAATTAAGGAAGAGATCAAATGAGGAAATTAAAGGAGATGACTAAGATACTTTAGAAAGTACATGTCATATTGTCATACTTGATTAACTTCGTTTATCTAATCAAATTAGATAAATATGTAACATATTAAGAATTGAAGGTAGTATCAAAATCAATAAAATTTAATGCAAAGGTGCAAAAATACTCATATATATATATATATATATATATATCCTTATTATGCACCATATGCAATCATTAGGTACAAAAATACCTATAAATATTTTAAAATGGGGCAAAAATGTCAGCTCTATTAATCAATGCTAATATACTTTTTGTGGGCCTCACTTTTATAATTTTTAAATAATTATTTTGAGGGCACATGTGTAAAAATACCTATATACAAATTCTACATGTGCGTTTGTTACCATTTAGAATCTTGAGGTGCAAAAATACCTATGATAATTATTAAAAACAAGGGACACAAATTTCATCTATGTTAATGAAGGCAAGCATTGGTTAATTTATATTTTGTGGGCCCCACTTTAATAATTTTTAATAATTATTTAAAAAATTCTCACCCTTTTCTCTTTTCCTACCGCCCTCTCCCTCACACCTTTTTCTCTCTTTATTCTACTCCAAACCAAACCTATACCTTCACATCAGTATTGACGCTCTCCAGCTACTTACATTGTTGCCACCTTTGTATTACCTGCTCCCTTTAAAAGCCCTTTCATATCTATCATCGGAACGTTTCCTTTCATTAATGAAGCCAGAAAATTAGCAAATGTTTGTCTTCATTAGCGGAACTTGTATTTTTGTCCCCTTTGGTCATAAATATTTTTGCACCCTATTGGAAATAAGATAATTATTAAAATGGGGCCTACAAAACTAGAAATTAATGAATGTTTGCCTTCATTAACAGAGCTAGTATTTTTATCCATATAACATTGTATATGAAGTTTTTTTTTCACCTTCGCATCCCTCTAAACCAATTATTTTTACATCTTGTTGGAAATCAAAAAATTATTAACATGGGGCATACAAAATAATAAATTAAATCATGTTTGCCTTCATTAAAAGAGTTGACATTTTTGTCCTAATTCTTTTTATAATGGTCATAGGTATTTTTGCACTTGTGCCCTCAAAATAATTATTTTAAAATTATTAATTAGGGCCCACAAAATGCATGTTAGCATTAATTAATAGAGTTGCCATTTTTGCATTATTTTAAATATTTATAGGTATTTTCACACCCAAAGATTGTATATAGTGTCAGGCGTAAGTGCAATATATGTAGATGGTAATTTTGGCACCTATACCTCAAAATTTGTTCTAAAATAAACATTTATATTAAAGAACAATTAGGTGAACGGATATATAATTTTGAAAGTAGAGAAGTTTGTGACCATTTAACTTTTACTTTCACTTAATATGTATATTGATATTAAAAATATGAGAGAGATTTTCCTTATAAAGATTAAATAAATAAGATATCAATTTTTTTTTTTTGAGCAGATACCTGTATGTTTTAGTCTTCATATGAACATGGGAGACGGTGGGGCTTAAAATACACAGAAAGCACTTCTTATTTTATTTTATTTTTACCTGAAAAAGTTCTTGACATTATAGTTGGAATTATTGTCATTTTATCTTGCTGAAAGATGAAAGTTTCTACATTTAAATCTAGGTTAAAGTAGTCTAGCATCCAAAATATTTCTTTAGGAGAAATAAGCACACTAAAATATTAAAAAAAAATCAATTTCCACCCCCACTCAATATCGGTTTAACAATTGTTAAAATGGGATCTAGGTCTCTCCTTTTCTTTTCCTATCCTCATTCATCCTTTTCCCCAAAACTATGTAGTTTTGGGGAGTAAACAAAGCAAGAGAAACTTTTTTTTAAGAAAAAAAGAAGCATCCATCACACTAAAATATTTTTCAATAGATCCCAAATTAATTTTTGGTAAACCTAACACTCTAAAATATTTTGTTAGTGGCAGTTCGACACCAATATCTAGCACTCATTTCTAAAATATTTTCCCATAGGTATCGGTAAAAAATATTTTACAATGCTGAGTGTACTAAAAATTAATTTAAGATGCCAAATGCTATTGACAAAAATATTTTAAAATACTATATGCTCTTTTTTCCAAAATAATAATAATAATAGTAGTAGTATAATAATACTAGTAGTAGTAGTTTTTCCAAAATAATAATAATAATAGTAGTAGTAGTAGTATAATAATACTAGCAGCAGGAGGAGGAGGAGGAGGAGCAGCAGCAACAGTAGTTAGTAGCAGTAGTAGCAGTTAGCAGTGGGAGTGGTGGTGGTGGTGGTGGTGGTGGTTGTAGTCAATAGCAATAGCAGTAGCAGTAGTGTAGTAGTAGTAGTAGTATAGTAGTAGTGCTAATACTAATAATGATGATGATAATGATGATTATGATGATGATTCCCTTAATTTGCCCCAAACCCATGTAGCTTTAGGAAAATGGATGTGAGCATACGAGAAAAAAAGGACAAAAGCTAGATAGGGGTGAGAAACAACCGTTATCGGTAGTTAAATAGTGGCATAAATTGATCCATTTTTAATATTTTAGGGGGTAAAATTGCACCTCCAAAATATTATAGAGTGATGATGGGTAGATCATGAGAAGTTGATTTCATGTTGTGTGGTCGGGAAGCAAATTCTATTACAGACAAGTTGGTAAGAGATGCTTGGAATATGTCTGTTGATCTGATTGTGTTGAATTCTCCGTTAGAATCAGTTGAGCAACTGGTGATGGCCGACAGTTATCGTGTAGTTGATCTTGTTAACTCAGATGATTAAAATCTAAGTGTTTTTACTCTTTCTATCAATATATATATATATATATATATTATAGAGTGATGACTGCACTTGAAATATATTTGTGTTGTCACCTTAAGCCCCTAAATCTTCAAGATTAGTGTATACAATGAAACAAAATAAAAGTAGATCAATGAGTTCTTCAATTTGATTAAAAATAGGGTTAAGGGGCACTTTTGCACTAGTTGTTATCCCATTTAATTTTAACCACTGGTTATATATGCTAAACTAATAATGTAAATGTTATTTAAGTCAATTTTGTTAAAGTGCATATTTGTGTTGAAAATCCATGTCTTAATTTTTTTTTCAAAGTTAGTTTTAAAATTTTTAGAATAAATTTGCATTTTAACAAAAATAATATGAATTATATATAAATTGTCAGTTCAACATATTTAATCAATTAACTATTAAAATTAACTAAAATAAGTTCCAAGGTAAAATTGTTTTGTATTTTACACTTTCGATGCAAAATTGCTCATTGATAAAACTTTTCGGACAAAAATGTCCTTAACCCATATCAATTTGACATGTGAATGAAATTCAGTAAAATAATTAATTATACGAAGTTCAGTTTCCTTTATCATGCTTCTATTAAAAGTAGGTTAAATTATAATATAACTCAACTTTTGAATCATGTATAGATGAGGATGACTTTCTCTCAAAATTTTACGTTTGTATTGATATCCTTCTTGCCATTAATTAATTTATTTTTTTCAGTAATGGGATGTAACATGACAGATTAGTTTATATGATAGAGATGGTTTATTTGTTCCTTACCTCAAAATTTAGAATGGTTATCCTTCCCATAATATAAAGTTTGAGAGGACTACCTTTTTTGTTTTTTGCCTTCAAAAAGTTTAAGAGGATTACCACCAAAATAAAGTTTAAAGAATATTATCATGAATTGCTTGATTTGACAAATAAATCAAATGGCAAATTTAGCAATAACAATATGTTATGAAAATCTATGAGAACTATCTATTTTAGTTGTAAAAATAGACAAACAATTTATTTGAGAGTAAATATATCAACGCTATTAAGAAGATTGTTTTTTTCCGCACAAAAACGCTATTAAAAAAGCTTAACTTCTATTACTTTTTATACTATGGGTCCCATCAATCTTTTTTCTATCTATTACTTTAACATTTTTAATTAGAAAATATAACTTAGACCTCATGGAAACAATTTTTTTCCAATTTACCCCCAAAATTTTATGAAATTTCAATGGTCCCACTTGGATCAAAATGAAATTAAGTTGTTTTTTTTAGTGAAAAAACAATAAGACCCTTATTTTATTTTTTCTATATGAGAATTTTCAAGAGAAAATAACACATTTATAAGACAAACATGTGAATAACTATAGAGTTAAAAAATTTTGGTCATTCACATGTTTGTCTTGTGAATATATCTATTTTTCTTAAAAATGCCCATTTTTGTCTCATAAACGCTTTTATTAAAAAAAATGTAAATGCATTATTGACTTTTCACTAAAACACTAAATTTATTTGTCTTAAAAATGTCTATATTTGTCTTATAAATACTCTTATGAAAAAAAAAGTTGAGGTATTATTGTCTTTTCACTAAAAAAAGTTAATTCCATTTTGATTTACAGGACAATGAAATTTTATAATCTTTTGGGGATAAACTGAAATAAAATTATAGATACTTTCCTATTAAAAATATTAAAATAAGACTGGTGGGACATATAGTGTAAAAAATAACGGAAGTTAAGTCTCCTTAACAGCGTTACTATATTTGCTCCTAAATAAATTGTTTATGCCTATTTTTACATAAAAAAATATATAATTCTTATAGATACTTATAACTATATTATTTATTTTTAAATTTGCACATTCTTCCTAAATCAAATGGGGTGTTACATGGACAAGTGATAAGTTGAACTAGTGATAGTAAGGAAAATCAAACAGAAAAAGGTAATCCGTCAAAAGGTCAAAAGCATTTTGTTTTTTGGGGACCATGTCAAAAGTATTTGTTAAAAGTAGAAGTCTGCTAAAATAACTTCCAACCATTGGATAAAGAGCTAATAATCATCATTCATTTGGATTCGATGGACTAATTACTTTTATAATTTTCAAGTGAAATATTATGGATTTTATAATTTATAGCATAAGGTTGATATTATTTCATATTTTGCAATATTTAAAATAAAATATTATATACAAAAAATATAACCTAGACTGTCAAAACAAGAGCTTTTTTTTTTTTTTTTTTTAGCAAAAACTTTGGTTATGATGAGCACTTAGCCAAACACCAAGATCCAAAATTGGTCATAATGCTAGAAGCCTAGCATCATGGTTTCATATGCCCAAACCATGATTTTCATGAAGTTAGGGTGACCAACTTTTGATCAAAATAATGATAATGAGAGGACATGCAATATACTCATGCCTTTTTTAAATTTACACATTAAAACATGGTTCTGATAACAACTAAAAAAACATTTTTAATTATCAATATGGATTTTTTTTAAATCTATTTTTCAAAATCATTTTTTTAAGAAAAAATTTATTGCACCCAATGAGCCCCAACATTGTGTGAAACTTCACTGCACTCTTCAGGACTAAATTAAAATTAATTTTTTCAGTTGAAACGATATTTATGTTTCTGTCTTACACATGGTTGAGATGGTCTTTTTCCCTTATAAATTCTCACAAATGTCTTATAAATAGCATGTATTCTTATGAATGTGCTCATTATCTTGTACATGGCCGATATGATCTTATAATTTCACTTATTTGTCTTGTAAATTCTCAAGTGTCTTGTAAATAATCATTCTTGACTTGTAAATTCTCACATGTCTAGGAAATAACCATACTTGACTTGTAAACTAAGGGCACAATTGTCTTTTCACTTACAAATTTTAATTTCATTTTTGTACTGGAGGTGCAATGAAATGTTCCCCTTTTTTTCCCAAAATGTATGCTAAAAAAGTTAATCAAAACACATCAAACAATTTAGATAAGATATATATGTAGTTGTGCATATCGGTGTTCTTGTTATAAGAAAGAATATATATATAGAGAGAGAGAGAGAGCTAAGAATTCCTCAAAATCAAAAGAACAAAAGAAAGAGAAAGGATTTTGCTTATCTTTGTAATTTGAAATGGGGAATAGTTGGTAATGGTTTCTTAATCTTACTCAACACCCCCCCCCCTCCTTCTGGTGGTCCATGCAGGAGGAAGGTTGTTCAACGTACACAAATGAACTTCATTTAATTTTGTGCTACCCCCATTATTATCAGTGCATGACCCTTTTAACTGGAATCCTGTGCAGTGAAATGCTTACTTTAATCCCCTGCTCCTGTTGAATATATTCTAAAAATCCCTATATCCCTTACTAACACCCCGGATTATATACATGTTGGAAGGGCAACGCTTCTAGTTCATATAAAGATGGATACATAACATGCCTTCTTAACTTTTCTTCCTTCACTGAAACTTTGAATCCTTTCTAGAAATTTTTATGGCTCATGTCTCTCCGATCCCCTACGCTCAATTGCTCTTAATATGAAAGCTATTTGATCAAGTTGCACTTCCCATACGAATCTCACCATCTTAATCACTCAATCTAGTTCTTAATATAAGACATATCTAATTCACATACTATCTATGTATGCTCGCTCACTATTAAGGTTTGGGTGTTTTTTTAATCAAACTTCTTGATATAGTAACCTTGCTGGGTGTTTTATTTTCTTTGTGTTTTTTTCCCTATAATTGAAAAATGTTTGATACCATCAATTGCATAATGATGGAAACATAATGTCAAGATTTTCAAACTTGCAAGTGTAAGTAAACTTGTAACAAGAACATAAACTTAGATCGTAAGCTTGTAAGAGTTTATTTTTATTAAAAAATAGTTGTTAAAAGTAAATAATATAATAACAAAAATATAAAAATGAGAATAATTTAATTTAAATATAAATAATTGAAATTAAATTCATCAACATTTATTATTTATCATATTGCTATAATGAAATTTCTATGAAATTCATATATGAAGTCATTAAAATGAATCAAATAAAAGTGAGGAAAATGATGCAAGTTCAATAATGAGTTGACAGAATTTTAAGGTATAAATGTAAAAATAGTAAATTTGATATATAAACTTGCGAGTTTAACTTAGTTTATGACTGTGAAAAGATTAAGTACAAACAGACACAATTTTATAAATTAGAAACATAAAATCAGTAAAATTAGAGAGTTAACTCACGAATTTGACAACAATGCATACAGTCATCTCTTACAAGGAATTATCATTCTTATGAACTTCCTGATAGACATTCTCATTATCATTCCTTGTACCTTTGTTCTTTGATCTCTCTATGCTGCTCTTTGTTGGATACGTAACCATGGAATCTTTTCTCTGACCAGTGCACACACCTTGGAAACCATTAGTGCAAAGAAGCAGTTAATCAACGTCAACAGCTTGGAACTACAGGAGTTAATTTCACCAACTTAATATTAGTTCGAACGTCCTTTTTTATACTACTTCTGTTAGTTTGTAAACCTCTGGTTCTATTAATAATAGTTTGTTCTGTTAAAAATAATAAGAAAGGATTTTGCTTCAAAGGCTGTCTTACTCCCTCAAGGCCAGAAAGGGCATGGTTTAAATTGTCCACTAAGGGGCAAATTAGAAATGAAAGTTACTCACTCTAATTCTTAATATAAAACCTAATTAAGGAGTTGATGTTAGTACTAAATGTAAGACTAATATCATACTTTTAACCATTTTCATCTAAATTAGGTTATTAATATTCCCTCAACAATAATCAAGTTACAAAGGGAACGGGGAATTAAGAAATACATCTAGGGTGTTTTAGTAAAAATATATCACATTAACTCACTTAATTAACATCCTTAATTTACTCAAATTAGTTAATTAATTCTTATATTAAGGACAACAAGAGTATATACTCCCTTTACATCATAAAAATTATTGCTTAGCAATATATTTTCAATGAATCCATAGTTT
>JBAGKO010000008.1:13020105-13030266 GCA_037177275.1 Acacia concinna
TTCTTATTTCATTTAAATATTTATTCTTAACATAAAATATATTATATATTTAATATTTTATTAAATATTAATTTTATAAAATTTCTCCTTTTATTTTTAATTTTTCGTTTTATATTATTATATATTTAATTTTTTTATTATTTATTTAATTATATTATTTAATTATTATTTTTAATTTTACCGACGAAAAAAATTCCATCGGTAATTACTGACGGAATTTTTTTCTGTCGGTAAATTTATTTTCTGACGGAATTTTGAGACGGTTTTTACCGACGGAATGTTTCTGTTGGAAATCCGTCGGTGATTTTACCCACGGAAATTTCGTCAGAAATCCGTCAGAAATTACCGACGGAATTTTATTCCGTTGGTGGTAATCTGGTGTTTTTTTTAGTGTGTTAAGAAATGGCTTCAATGACTAATGACGTGGTTGGTAATTTTCTTCAATGGATAGGGATAATTTGGTTTTCTCTCATGCAGGAAAATATGTTGTGGCCTAAGGGCGTGTTTGGTTCAAAAATAGGGTTGGAAAGGAATGGAATAGAATGAACATGAATGGAAAATATTTTGCCACTTAGGTGTTTTGTTGGCACTGCAAAAGAAAATTAGTTGATAGGAAAGTTTTTGTTTGTTTGGAAGAAAATGAGATAGGAAATTGAGCCAAAAAACATTTTCACCCCTATCTTAAATATTATTTAAAGGCCTATGTTTTAACTTTAGTTTCTATAAATACATGCACTCTATGTGCAACCCATGGTTATGAATCACTTCAAATAATTTTTGCATAACCATGGTTTAACCACCACAGGTTGTATATAGCAAAAACATGGAAGAAAGAGTTTTGCCTGCCCTTGTTTCTGCTTAACATAATTGAGTAATAACCATGAGATAACCACCAATCATTTGTTTGATAGGTGGTTCTTGGTTATACATGAATGAATGAAAACAACTTTAACCCCATATGTTTGATAGGTGGTTCTTGGTTATACTCAACCAAAATAACTTTACTTTTAACCGCTAAATACCTCTATGAAACATAAGAATAGAGAGAATTCATTAAAGGGCCAAATGACCAAATTAATATTAGTCAAATACCACATTAATTTTTGGTAAATATTTGTTCATAGGAGGATTCCACTTATTTATGAAGACTTGCGCATTTTTCATATAAGGATTTCACTTATTCATAAAGCAAGGACATTATTGTTTTTTTGCCTACAAAACTCATTTATATCTTGTCCTTGATCTTGCAGTGACATTTCAGAATAATTTGATCTCCAAGTCATATTAATTTGGTCCTTTGATGAAATTTTCTCAAAAAAATATGTGAAAATTAATTACAAATCCTTATAATTTACCTTAATTTTGAATTAGAACTTTCATTTTATTGTGTTTGTTAAAGTTTCATCCGTAACAAGTTTTCATTATTAAGTATAACAAATATTAATTTTAATTTATATAATTTCATGTACTTTATGATTTATTTTGTTTCATTTAGTACCATCTTAACACTAATATTTCTAGGGACAATTCCACTTAAATACCTCTTCAAATTTAAAAATCTCAAAAGGAATGTTAACATATAAAAAAGACACTAAGGTACCATAAACCAAATTGAGTTTTTCAAATTCGCTGACGTGAACAGTAGTGGAATTTACAGTGAAATTCTACTACTGTTCACGTCAGCAAATTTACAAGTTGAATAATGGTTTTCACAAGTTGAATAATTGATTTCGTTAGTCCGTGTTGATCACTCTCTCTCCTCCTCAAATGTTGTTAATGTGAACAATAATGGAAATTCGTAAGTTGAGTAATGATTTTCATAAGTCCGTGCTGATCACTTTCTTTCCCCCTCTGTCGACACTATTCATTTGACACTGACATTGTTCATCTGACAAAGGAGAGAGGAGAATCTGCCTATGACTTGAACAGTGTTGGATTTTCGCTTTTTGAGTAATGAGATTTACAAGTCGAGTAATGGATTTCGTTACTTCGTGCTGGTCACTGTTCAGGTCAACAAATTTGAAAAAAAATCCAATTTAGTTTATAGTACCTTAGTGTCTCTTTGATATGTTAACATCCCTTTTGGGGTTTTTGAATCTGGGGAGATATTTATTTAGAATTTTCCCATATTTCTATGACTGAAATTTCATAAAATTTAAATAGTAAAATGTTTTTTGGATCAAACAATAAGGTCCAATCTAAACAACAATACAAATATAAAGGCATGTGAGATATAAAGAGGGATAGGTAATTTTTTCCCATAAAAGTATATATTTAACACTTTTTTATAAGTCAAGACCAAATTCTCCTAACACGCGTTTACCTTATAAATTATAAAAGCATTTCGAAACAAACAAACTAACATTTAGAAGTTGGAAGCACAATAGGGGTTTGGGGTTCCAGATAGCAATCTCATTTTTACTTTTCTCACTGTTTTATTCTAGAGCATATTATTTCTTAAGTTATTGAATGTGCACACAAATTCTTTTTGCCTGCAAATATGTACATACAAATATACATATGCATACGCACACACATATATTTCTCTAATTCTTATTCTAAAGTTTCAAAATTTATTATACCATATTATGTCATATGTAAGATGCTTATCCATATTTTAATAAAAAAATTAGTTTCACTTATCAAATATGAGTCAAATGATATTTTGTTTGTTAACTATTTATTACTTGTAGTTACTAATAAAGTAATATTTGCCAGTAAAATCGTGAGGATTAGGAATGACATATTCCATGTTTTTTCAAGTCAAGAAAATATATTCCTTTTTTTTTTAGAAAATTGTGATTAGGTCCCAATTAAAATTTAAAATGATCAAATAGTTTTGTGAAATTGTGTAATTGAATTTAAATTTTAATTGATAACTCTATAATTTCTATGAGTTGTCATTAATAACTTCATGAGATTTAAATTTTATAGGTTTTTATAAGTGTCTATTGACAATTTTATAAAATTTAAATACAATTACATAATTTAATGAAACCGTTTTATTATTTTTTCTTTTAGTTAGAATCTAAAAACAATTTTTCTGTTTCCTTTTCACATATTAATAATTAGTTCCTTTGACCAGGTCACATCATGCATGCCTAACTTATGAATGATTTATGATTTTTTTGGTTTTGATCGTACACATATAGATAAGTTATGGGTGGAAATGATAAACAAACAAGAACATAAGTTTTAATATCAGGAACACTTAAAAATTTTTGTACCTCAAGCTTGGAAAGGGGAACTTTAATAAAATAAAAAGATAAAAAAAATAACTGAAATTAAAGTAAAAGTTTGTAGTTTTGGCAAATAAAGGAATAAGTATAGTATTAAAAACGTTTTTATGAGTGTATTAAAACCTTTAAATGAATAAGAAATTGAAGTAAAAAATTGTCAATTATATTCAACAATAAAATATGATCTCCGGGTTTGCTAAAAAAAAAAAAAGATTTGCGGGTTAATATTCTCGGTTTACTATCATGAATAAATAACAGGGGATTTTTCCAACAAAAAAAATGAAGGGATTTGGTTGACTGTGTGGGGGCATTCAGGATCCCTGTGAAGAAACGTTAATCAAACATGTCTTTTTGTGTGACTAAATTTAATGAGAAACCAAGAGCCTTATTCAGTACTCTCTTCCCCTCTCTCCCTGAAGAAACGAATTTCATTGCTCAGTTGCTCAACTCGTTACCCTTTAACCTCTCTTGTACTCCATACTCCATAGCTTTCTTGCTCTGTAATTTCCTTCGGTTCTTGCTCTCTTCGTTTTTAGTTTTCTTCACCTTGTTTCGACTCTGTATTGCTTCTTCTGACGACTGAAAGTTTCCTCTTTTAACCTGTTTGTTTTATCTGTTGCTCATAAATTCTCAATTCGAGATTCATAAAACGTCACTGAATTGTTTTCTTCACATTTTCTCGGCATTAAGTTGTCTCTGTCATGATTTGTTGCTTCCTGCACGTTTTCTACATGGGTTTGTCACAGTGGGAAATTCATCCTTGATCTGCTATGGGTTCGATTTCGCAAATTTTGTTCAGTATCTGCCATGTATGCTTGGGGTTCTTAGTGAAGGAAAGTTAGGTCAGTTCAATTTTTTAGGTTTTGGAAAATTTTGAGTTAAGGGATTTGGGAAGTGGGCATGATGGGTAAGGACGATGCTCGAAAAATGTTCTGGCGGTCGGCCTCTTGGTCGGCCTCTCGCTCCGCCACGCACAATCCAGATGGCGAGGAAAAGGACTTCGTAGATCCGGATGGGCGTGTTGGTAATATCAACGGAGAAACTCGTAGGTACCCTCCCGCTCCATTAACCCCTCGATCACAGCAAAATTGCAAGGCTCGGTCGTTTTTGCCGCCGTTACAGCCTCTTTCAATTGCCCGGCGGAGCTTAGACGAGTGGCCAAAAGCGAGTTCTGATGATATCGGTGAGTGGACTCATCCCCCAACTCCTAGTGGAAGAGGTAATGGAGAGAGGTTGAAGCTTGATTTATCTTCGATTCAGCGAAACCCTGATAAGAATGCTGGGCTTGTGAAGAGAGACAAGATTGCATGCTTTGATAAAGAATGCTCAAAAGTGGCCGAACATATTTATCTTGGAGGAGACGCTGTTGCTAGGGATAGGGATATATTGAAGCAAAATGGGATTACTCATATTTTGAACTGTGTGGGCTTTGTTTGTCCTGAGTACTTTAAATCTGATTTTGTATATAGAACGTTGTGGTTGCAGGATAGTCCTTCGGAAGATATTACTAGTATTCTGTATGATGTCTTCGACTACTTTGAACATGTTAGGGAACAAAATGGAAGGGTATTTGTGCATTGTTGCCAGGGGGTATCTCGGTCCACCTCTCTGGTGATTGCATACCTTATGTGGAGGGAAGGGCAGAGCTTTGATGATGCTTTTCAGTATGTGAAGGCAGCAAGAGGTATTGCTGATCCAAATATGGGGTTTGCCTGCCAATTACTGCAATGTCAAAAAAGGGTTCATGCAGTTCCACTTAGTCCGAGCTCTTTGCTGAGAATGTATAGAATAGCCCCACATTCGCCTTATGATCCACTGCATCTTGTCCCCAAAATGCTGACGAATCCTTCTCCATGTGCACTGGATTCGAGAGGTGCGTTTATCATACATATACCTTATGCTATATATGTTTGGATTGGCAAAAATTGTGAGACCATAATGGAAAGGGATGCTAGAGGGGCTGTGTGTCAGATTGTTCGCTATGAGAAAGTGCAAGGTTCAATTTCATTAATCAAAGAAGGTGAAGAACCAGATTACTTTTGGGATGCCTTTTCTAAGTTTTTGCCCTTGATGGAAAAATCTGATGATGGAATAGAAAATGGCAAATTAGGCATAAATATTTCCCCAGGTGAGAGGAGATTGGACTCATATAATGTTGATTTTGAAGTTTTCCAAAAAGCTACCATGGGAGGTTTTGTGCCTCCATTTGTTTCAGCAGAGGATGAACTTGAAACCCACCTTCCTGCTAGGGAGAGTTGTTGGAGTGTGTTGAGGCGTAAATTTGCCTCTGCCAATATGAAGGAATTTGTATCAGAGCCTAAATTATCATATTCAAAGGTTTATTTGGATTCAGTGTCAAGCTCTCATTCATTAATAAATTCATCTCCATCGTCATCACTGTCATCAACTACGTCTTCTTCTTCATCCCCTTATCTCTCACCAGATTCAATTTCTTCTGATTCAAGCAATAGTTCAAAGAATTCAGAAACATCACTTGATTCTCCTTATGCAGCTTTGACTTCTACGCCAGCATCCTCATCTTTATCTAACTTTTCTAACTTGTCCCTCCTTTCATCTAGTTGTTCTTCTCAACCAGGAACTAAAGGTGCAGAAACTTGTAGTGTCAAGTTGGCATCACAGCCCTGTCATCAGTCAGCTTCCCTGCTATTGAAAAAACCTTCAACTTCTCTTGCTGAGCGCAGAGGCAGTCTGTCAAAGTCGTTGAAGTTACCACTGATGAATGGTAAAACACTGGTGATGAATAGATCATCATCTTTTAATGCTACACGAGAAGATGGTGCTCTCATGAATGGAAACACTAGCTGTTTGCATCAATCAGATAATATAGAAAATTCATCTGATTTTAATAACAATTTCAAGGGTCAAGGTTTGGAATCAAGTCAATCAACTCAACAGTGCGAGGCATTATTATGTTCAGAGGCTGCATATAGTATTGACTGCAGCAAAGCTTCTTTTGTTGGAAGCTGTAGTGACCCTTGGGCGAGAATCTCTTCAAGAGAAGACATAAAGTCTACTTCATCGAATGGAATAGATGAAAGTGGTCTTCTACAATCCAATAATAAACAAAATTTAGTTTGTCAGTGGCCCAGTTTAGAGAAGATTGTGACATTCAGTGCAAGTCATTTGGATTCTAAAGCAGCTTTTGCCATTTTCTCTTCAAGTATAAGTTCTGGTATGCACGCAAGAAACATTTTATATCTTTGGCTGGGGAGTTCTTTCAGCTTTGCTACACCCCAGGTTTGGTTAGATAGTAACAGAGAGATAAATTGTCCAGGAGAAGTTGACTGGAATCAAGTTGCTTGTGATGTCCTTGCCCATTTTGGTTTGCCAAATGACACTGTCATTAAGGTATGGAATATCTTTACCACTTTTTGTGCTAGCAGGTTTTGGTTTGCCTAAGTGGCGTCAAATGGGATACTTCGTTATCTGTTTCTTGTTGGCATTGATTTCCAGTGTCTGTGTTGATGTTATTTGTAATTTAGCATTAATAATTCGCCCTTCATGCTTAAAAATTGAGAATGTAGATATTGTAGACAATTCACTTCTAAAATTGTGATGACCCTTCTCTGCAACTATGATCTAGTCTTCTGATGTGCAAAATTTAATTCATTATAAATTACAAGTGTGAATACAGTATTCTCTTACCCTGTTGAATGAAGGTAATTTTGTTTATATCCTATTTCAGTTTTTGGTTTAATTCAATTTTAAACCATGTTTAGAATGTCTCCTGGTTACTGAATTTGAAGTTCTTGGTGATTCTATAGACTATTGCAAATAATTGATGATAATATTGTGGACATTTTGGCGTGAGATTTTTGTGAAATTTTCCAAGTATAAGTATTTTATATTTTGTAATTCCTATAACAATATGAGAATAGGAAGCAATTGGAAAAAATGAGAGAACCTGATTAATGATCCGTTACCATACAATTTGATTGATTTAAGAAGGATATAAAATTTTTCGGTGCTTCATCAGACCCAAGTGATTGAATTTTGATGACAAAATAATTGCGTAGTGTGTGTTCTGGCCTTTTCTTCTCTCTGTTCCATTCTTTCTACCTTTTGTGACACATCTTGAGGTCATGACCCCTGGTCAACATATCTGGGGTTTCACTTCTCCATAAAGGCAGAAGTAGAACCTATATACTAGTATTTCTCTTTAATTCATGTCATTGGATTCACAAGTTCTCCTGCAGGTTCTTAAAATCTGCTTATTCATGTTTGGGGGACATATAATTAATCCATAGGTTTAGAAGCCTATTAGTAACTAAAAAGTTAATATTTGGATTATGCATACGTCCTAAACACCATAGTGTGGTTGATGCTAATATACCCTTTCATGCTCAACTCTTTTTTGTTACAATAAAAATTTGTTTCCATCTACCTGGCAAAATGACTTTCATAATATGCCTTGTCAACAAATTATTCCCTTATTTCACAGTCTTACCTTCATAGTGTGGTTGTGTACTTTTTTCTCTTTCCCATATTCAACAGAATGTATAAATTTTAATGTTATATTGAGAGTTGTCCGCCATGGGTTTCCAAATCTCTAACTATACATGATGCAGGGTTAGATTGGGTTGTGGACTAAGTTTACAGCAAGTTATTTTCCTTTCAAAAGGAAGATGTCTGGATCACACAGCTCTCCCTACTATTATGAATAATTGTAAATTGTAATTCTCCCCTAAAACCAAAGGTCTAGCTAGAGCTAATTTCGTTTTGACCAAAATACCCACAACAATAGTAATATTTTTTGTCAAAACCTATACATATTCTGGTAATTTTGACCACGTAAATATTATGTTTGGGCTAAAATGGATTTAGTTGTAGCTTCTCTTCTGTTTTCATGGAAGGCACATGTAATAGGGTCATCTTTTCGGGGAGGACATGGTAATTTAAGATGAGCCTTATTTTCCCTTGAAATTTTATGTTGGCCTGCATTTTATATTTGTGTTATTTACAAAAAAACAGCGATGGTAATTTTTTCAAAAGGGGGGAAGACTAAATTTGACGTTAATGGGTTGAATATGCAGTATTTTAGCAATTTTAGTTAGGAATTTTATATGTCAAGTCAAGACAACTGGACAAGGTCTGTAATAATCTTCAATACCACAGAATCCTCTCTAGTTTCTTATGAAAACTTGATTTTTCATAACTTGTCTGTTTCCCTTTATTCTCCTCTTTTATTTGCTTGTTGCTGGATATTCAATCCAAGAAGGATGCCCAAACCTTTTTTGCATTAGCACTTGTTGAACTTACAAATGTTGATTGTGGATTGATTTATTAAATTCTTGTCTTGATCACTGATTTCTTTCTATGAACAGATTGTTAAAGAGAATGAAGAACCAGACGAGTTTCTTGCCTTACTGAGTACATTGTAGCACAACAAACTTAGGAGATCCCTGCCTTCAAGCATCTTCTGTTTCCTTTCTTTCATTTGCACTGTATCTGTGGACCAACTATTCTCGCAATAGTTCATCTAACCTCGGGTAAATACCAATGAGGTAATAAGCCACGTGATGTCGCATGCCTCATTCAAAACGAATATCTTTTCTGACAATGTTTGGCTAATTTATCTATGTGAATGCATCTTAGCATACTTTTAAACTTAGTTTTTTTGTTATATAATATGTAATAACAAAATAGCTATGAGGCTGGACAAGTGGATCGAGGGGCTAGGGCTTTTTTCATGTCCAGTAATCTTTCCAAGTCAGTAGCTGGTGTCTGGACCCTCTTTGTAATGATCACTGGTTCTTCGATGTCATGAAAATTTTGAGGAAGTTTATTGGCAAATTCTTTCATGTAATATTTGTAAATTCAGATTTTTCAATCACCTGCTATGTCTGAGAAATCACATCAAATCCCAATTGAAAAGATATGAGCATTATATGTTACCCTTTGGCATCTTCTTTATAAGATCATTGTCAAAATACCATGTCTTTTCAAGCTATTGAAGACTGCATAAATGAATGTTTAAGAAAGCTATGCATCTTATTCCCTTTTCCCTTTCAACTCATCCCTTTGCACTTGGATCTCATTCTTAAAACTGGTTTCTTGTGATATGTTTGCTTGCAGGATGCTGTGAAATTCACCGTAGCTCAGCTGATTGTACAGTCTAAAATTGTATGTTTCAGACTGAAATTACTTGAACACCTGTTATCAAAATACCCTTTTTTCCTATAATGAAAAAGGAAAAAAATGGAAAGACCTCAAGTTTCTTTTCCTCACGTTACACGTGCCTTATCATTGTATGTAGAAAGTTAGGAAGTTCATCATTTGGTTGTAATTGAGTTCCTTAGTTCAGAATTGTTGAACTTACCAATTGAGGTCTTATAAGATCAAAGGTAAAACTGGATGATTTCAGTACATGATTAGTTCGTAAGTAATATCTAATATCTATGTTTAACGTATATATTGCTGCTGGAACTAGTTTGAAATTATTCGAGTTTTGGCTAATATTTTCTGTCGGGTTTTTAGAATAAAGAATGCTTATTGGTTACTGTGCATTGTGAATATTAAGTTTGATGATGAAAGGTTAGTCACGTCATAATTAGAAGTTTAAGGGCCTGTTTGGATAGTAACTTTAGAAAGAAAGTGATTTATGAGAAGCGATTTGTATTTAAATAGAAGACAATATAAATAAGGGCAAAGGGGCGTCTGGCACCATGAATTTTACTCCAGGGGGCATCTGGCACCATAAGCTTTTTTTAGGGGCACCCAGTACCATAAACTTTTAAAAAGGGGCGTTTGGCACCACCACCGTTAGCTTCATTAACGCCGTTAACTTTTTAATTTTTAAGGGGCACCCAGCACCATGAACTTTTTTCTAAGGGGCGTTGGGCACCATAAATTCGGATTTTTTGACAGAATTTTCACCCAATTTTGAAAATTCATATCTAAT
>JBAGKO010000008.1:13046128-13057997 GCA_037177275.1 Acacia concinna
ATGGTTAAGGCCAATATTTGTAAAATGTTTGAATATATCTTTCAAAGCCTGTTTTCATTCATAGTCAATTCTTTGTAGCCACTTTAAGGTGAAAATAATGAATGGTCTGAAAATTGTTATCAACAACCATGAAAACATGGCGATGAAGATTACGAAAAATGTTACTTACAAGAAAGTGTTTAGAAACCTGCAATATTGCCTATGGGTTGGTGTGGTTGCTTGCATTTTATGTTTTAATGTCTGTTTAACATTCACTTAACTTCTTTTATTGTAATAGCCGTATAGGGGATGGTGATGTTATTATACGTGTCAATGTAAATTTTGTTGACAAATGAAAATCAGTGATCCGTTGGCAAACAAACAAAAAACAAAAAAGAAAATCAGTGATCCACACTGGCATGCACTTATTATTTTGGATAGCAAAATATTTTGTATCTTCATATATCATTATTGTGATGCATGGCCATGGTATAAGGTAGTCGTGTGTGAATGTTTTGTTGCTGTGAGTAGTGTTCCCCGTGCAAAGCACAGGAACCACCTGCTCGTTCAACTAGTATATAGTCCTTGAGCCACTAAAGCTTCTGAATAATATAGTGCAAAATAATATATAAATATCAAGTTTTGCATTATAACTCAAAGCTCGATTTTTTTTTTTGCCAGATCAAAGCTCGATTGTTATCTTTTATATTGTTTTGCATGATATCCCAAAACTTAATAGTTATCTCAAATAAGTGGAGTAAAGATCTGAAAAAAAAAAGTGGAGTAAAGAGATTTTTATAATAAAAAAAGTGAAGGGAAGTAATGGAAATTCCCCAAATTATGAAAATCTCATTTGTGTTCTTTGGAAGTTGTGTGATGTATTTTTTACTTTGATCGATTGATTATGTATTATTTTCGTTATATCTCAACACTTAATAGTTATGTCAAAGATGTGGAGGTAAGAGATTTTTTTAAAAAAAAAATGAAGGGCAGTTAAGGCAACTCACCAAGTTCAGAAAATGTCATTTTAGTTCCTTGCAAGTTGTGTGTTATGTTTTGTTTTTTTTTTTTGGGGGATTGATTTGAGTTTTGAATAATTCAGGGGTATTTAACTGTCTTTTACCTTTTTAACTTATGTTTATATCCTAAAATAAAATTTGAATCGATCCACCTCATAGGGAGACCATATGCATAATAAAACAAGCGTCCTCAGTCCATAATAAAGTGGTGCTTTGCTATGAAGGCATGCCACCTAAATAGTTTTTTGAAAAACGTCACATAAATGGTTTGAATATCTTCTTTTGCCGGAAAATAGTTTGAATATATTATCCTACTACTCCTAGAAATGGGCCTGTTCAATAATACGTACGGACTCAATGTTTATAAATATGCAACCACCGTAGTCCTACTTATTAGTCCAGTTTGGAAATGTAGATCGCTTTCCATAGAACTGCATGTTTGTCCAATGCTAGTTCTACATGCCCTATATATTGGTAATGTCCTTATCTCCTTGAGAATTTAATTGTCTTAAGAAACTCAAGTAGGAGTCACTCATATAAATGTATTCCCAAGGAAGCAATCATGGTAACTGATTTAGTTGTCATACCTTCATCGGATAGGTCTTACCCAGTGAATTGGGTATTGCAACCTCCATTTCAGCTGCACAATTTGTTTTGGAAAGATGTTGGAGAAGTCCTTTGTTTCTAGTTTTCTTTCAGTGTTTTGTTAAGTGAATTGGGACTAGATTACTTTTAGCTTTGTTCTCATTTAGATTTTATATGTTATAGTTGCTGTACTTTGATTTTACTTGTAACGAATTTCCTTGTTCGCAAAAAAAAAAAAAAGTTCAATTTGAAAAAAAAGTTGTTCCTTTTTATGAGTCCACTTTTAGTATAATAAATAAGAGTGTTACAATTGTACCCCTATTAATTATAATTAATTTTACGTAGAGAGAAAAGAAAAGTCAAATTACCGATGAAATTCATTATGTGAGTAAGTCTGTCCATATTCCAATGTTTTTTTTTTTTTGTAGTGAAATGCCCATTAATAAATGAGGGAAAAAAATGAAAAATCAATCAATTTAACCATGTTTATTGAGATAACTAACTCTCTTTAGTAGATAAGAATTAGGTACTTTTGACTTGTAGAATCACAGTGGTATATCTAAATTCTTATTTCAACGAATTAAATTATGTCCAGCCTTCCAATTATATTATTAGAATTTTGAACCATACAACATCTAAGCCAATTTAACAACAATGATTTTAAACGCCAAACGAACCAAATTTTGATATGCATACTATGCATCCAAACACTTGAGTTGATTATAAAAGCAATTTTTATTTTTTAAATAATAGAATTTGATTGATTCAGTCCTCTTATCCTTCTAAGCTGCTGCACCCAAATGCTGATACAATGCATTGAAAACTGCATTTAAATTCTACTATGAAACAAATCCAAATGTTAAGTATCAAGTCATCAATTCATCACTTCCTTCCGTAAATGCGTTACAAACTATTGAGCAGAAATATTTTACTACATATATTATCATTAAGAGTCATTTTTCTCTAGTTGATTTGCATATATTGATTAAATATATACAGATAACTATAAGTGGCATCACCACCACCAAGCAGAATAACCTTGAAGCTGTTGATTGATCCTAAAATGGAGAAGGTTCTCTTGGCTGAAGCATCAAAAGATTTCATAGACTTGCTCTTCAACCTGCTTCGCTTTTCGTTCGGGACAATGGTAAGGCTCTTCACTAAGAAAGACATGGGGGGTTGTATAGGCAAACTCTAAGGAAGCATAGAGAATCTTAGTGAAGCCTACTTATTAAACCCAAAGCAACACAAGGAAGCGTTGCTGAACCCAAGTGTCCCATTAATCCCTGGGTGTCTTCTGCCTTATAATGACTTGTTGAATCAAAACGAAGACAAGCAAATTTTGCCAAATCCCAGTTCTAGCACGAGCTCTACTGAACATTATGTTATTAAATCATTACCGTTCACTCCATCACGAAACCCAAGAACACTGAAATCAAAAAGAGCACAAGGACTATAATGTTCTACTCGTAGATATATAAATCTTCCATTTGCAAATAATGGTGACCAAGGTAATAGCTCAACAAGGCCTTCAAATCTGTATACGTGCCCAAACTTCTGTAACAATTCTGTGACTGATGTTCTAGGCACTCCTTGTCTATATTGTGGAAAAAGCATGAACACCAAAGTGCAATATGTGGATCAGAAGACAACAGAAGTAATAAAATCTTATGGTGAGGGTGGGTTTGTGAAAGGACAAGTGGCTTACACTGTGATGGACCATCTTGAGGTTTATCCTATGTCTGCGATTTCAACTATCTCTTTCATATCTAAGCTCAACATCGAAGACATTTCTTCTTTACAAGAAAGGGTCGTTGATTTAGGAATAGAAGATGTAATATTTACATAGCAATATTTTGTGTGCATATTTATCAATATTATTTTCTGAGGAAATGTTTCAATCATATAAAATTATCACCACTTCTCTTTATATCTTGCTACTCAATGTTTTTGTACTCAAAGAATTGTTAATTATTTATCTTCATTTAATCTGGTTCAATGAGTGTGTTTATTTTCTCTTTCTGGCAGGGAATTAACCTCTTGAAGGCCTCGCTACAGTGTAATAATGTCTTGACAAGTGTTTTCATGGAGAAGGTACATGGGAGAATAAAGAAGCAAGTTTGAAGTGTGGAAACGTGTGAAGACTTCTTTGAGTCTTTTTGTTTGGAAAAATCACACCAAGGTCGTTGTTAAGAAAAAGATATTAGAAAAGTCCTGTAATAGTGGCTCTTTCACTTATTATTATTATGAAGTTATGAAACATTTCTAATATTATTTTTCTGAATGAAACTTATAATAAGACTAAAAAACCTATGGTTTGAAATTTGAGGGATCAATATTTTTAATATAAATGTACAAATTTGTTTCTAATTTATAATTTCTTGAACTTCTCATCAAAACATTCATATTAAATATAGATAAAGTTGTGTGTGTATATATATATTTTTCCGGGGATAAAGTTGTATAGTTATTAGAATTCAAATTCCATATTCATTATCGTTTATATATTGTATGCATTCTTTCAAAATTAGATACCAATAAAATTTTAAAACTGGAGATAAAATTCAAAATTGTACTCTGAATATTATGTATTATATTAATTTTAATCTGAGCATGCTGTTAAAGGCATTTTCGTGATTTCAATTCTCCAATTTTTTTTTTTTTTTGATAACACCAGTTTCCCAAACTATTAAATTCTAATTTAAAACTATATACCATTAAAATTTTAAAACTGATGTGAAATCAAAATTGCTCTCTGCTTTTGAAGGATTAATTCTAATAATATTATTAGTGACATTTTTATTAATGATTTCAATTTACCGTTTTTATAATGTATAATTTTTTTTACTGGCAAAAAATTTCCCAATTTTTTTATCACATCAATTTTCCAAGTTATTTTTTCCCACAAATTTCCCAAGCTATTATATTCTACTTTAACCCTTTTATTTTTATTAGATTTTTATCATTTATTAATAATGTTGAATAATGCATAGTTCATTAAACATGGGTAAGGGTATATTAGCCACTTGGATAAATATATATATATGCTCATTTCCTTTCTTTCCCATTTTCTTTCATCCATCCAAATAAAAGAACTAATAACATTTTCTCTCTAATTTTCTCTAATATTGTCATTCCTTCCATTCTTTCTTCCACAAAACAAAGGGTTAAAGTCTCGTTATTGAGTCTTGTGCACTTATATCCCTCCCTAAACCCCATCTAGCGAGATTGGGTTAAAGTCTTTCTCTCTAATTTTGTTTTTTGATGCAGTAATTTGGTTTGGTTTCAATTGTGGTTCGGTGGCCTATATTTTATCCTATATTTTTTAATTTATTTTAGTATATAATTCACTTTTTTGGCAGAAAATAATTGTATAATTAACCAAGTAAGAAGAATAAAGTAAGAAAATAAATAAAATCAACTAATGTACTGCTAACCCTTCTTCCTTAAACCAAGTCATATCCACTCTAGCTATTTAACTATTTTTATTTTCTATAATTCATCATTTTATTTAAAAAAAGGTAAGAAAATAACAATCAAAATGTTCTTAACACAATGAGGAAAGGCTGTGATGCGGGCCCCACTTCCCATATAACATAATCTAGAGGGGACCGGTGTCAATACTAACTGTAATGATGGGAACCATGTCTTTATTGCTGGGATGAGTTCATACACAGTTTCAAATTTAATGGTTTTTAAGTAAAAAATATTTTTGTAAAAAAAAAACTTACAGTTAAATGACTATTTATATTTTTATATTACATGCATATTTTAATTATTTTCTTTTCAAAAATGAAAGGAAAAATATTTATATCAACTATCCAAATTTGATCATAATCATGCACAATTGTGATAAGAACCTTTGATTTTTTGTGTCGATCCAAGAGCTTCAAGCTCACTTTGGTTCATTTTGAATATTTGATAACGCCATCTAAATCCTCCTTCTACACAAACTGTAAAGATACCAACGAGTTTATATAGGATTACCTCCAATAAAACGAAAAATACCTATGTAAAGATATTATACATAGTCATTAAAAAGCATTTGCTTAAAATTTTTATTTAGCAATAAAATAATACCATTCAAAGGATGATTCACAAAACAAAGAGATTATGTGATAACATATGGATTACGCCGTTCATTGTATGGTCTTAGAATTCGGAAGGATAGGAAGGCTGAACCAAATTTATTTATTTAATTCTTCGACGAGGGACATTTAGAAGTTAGAATTAATGTAAGCAACATGTGTGGATGATTATGATGGACGGGTTAGTTCATAAATATTGAATCAATGCATTTCATATTAATGTCTTGTAATTAAACTTGAGTGATTTGTTTTTTTTTTTTTTGACAACAAACTTGAGTCGAATTCACATCCGCTGCACATAGTTTATTATTATAATTCTTTGAATTTGTTACATTAAATGAGAGGGGATTTCAGGACAATGAGAGGGAGTACTTCAATGACCAAATTATGTTTTATAAATACTACTAATACTAATAATAATTTTGGTAATAGAAATCTATTCACATGCAGCACTAAGTTCTTTTCTTAAGAGCTTTAATAGTTACTCATTCTTAATTTAATCGGTGATTCTCTTTCCTATCTTTGATTTCATTTGTTCCTTTCATTCCCGAATTAAAGAAATCACAGATACTATAGAAGGAAATAGGCTTAGAAGACTCACCTTGACTGAAATATAGAGTTGCATGTGAGGGACCAAACTCGCTTCTCCTTATCGGGCAACATTCTCCGGTTCCTCTTCTCTTTGTCTCTATAGTGCGATTGCTTATCGGCTTCTCTCGCTGTCTCTGATTGCAGAAAGTTCAGAGTGAGGAAATGAAAGGGTGAAGATGGGGTTGATGGGAATTTAAGGGGCCAATGGACCATGTTGCCCTTTCATCAATCTTTGTTTCACAATTGTCCCTTGGATTCACTTGGAAGGCTTATCTTATAAGCCTTAACTTTTCCCATCTATTGGACCAAACTATTCTCAGCCTAAATTCTGATCCTAATTTTGTCTTTCCCTCTCCCAAAACGGGCTCAATCTTGGTCCTAAACTCCTAATAAATTGTTGGGCTTACAAAAAGGAATTTACAATTTTACCCTTACTTTGTTAGACTTGAGTACTAAATGAATTCCAAAAATAATTTCCTGTCACTTATAAGGAATTTCTTCTTTAATTGGCTTTTGATTTTGGTTAACATCCCTAGGCATCAAATAGCTTTGTAAACCTCTTTTCAAATTTTTGAAAATGTTACACACGGAGTCTAAATTCAATAACTGAGTTATAACCAAGTTTAAACTATAAAAACCAATCAATTAATTTTGCGTAATATTAATTATCTCATTTTAGGCATACATCATGCTTCGGAACAAGTTTTTCAAAATATGATATAATATTATCTCTTTGAAATGTTGTTTTATTATATATAGCTTGTAAGTCAAACAAATTAGTTTTAGCTAAAAATGATAATTATAAGATAAATAAAAGATGTCTTATATTTATAATCAAAACTCAATTTAGTCAGATTATTCTTCTACTATTTTTCATAACTAAAATGGATTACACACACATATATATAACTTCAAAGTGAGCTGAATAACGACATTTTAGGTGTTTGTTAAAATGTTGTTTCAAAACATAACTATGGATAAAATTTTACAAAAGAGACCATGTGAATTACTAGTAATTTAATAATGCATCTATATGTATTCAACAAAGTGAGTAGATATTTCCTACTTACTTCCTACAAATATCAAGTTCTGTGATACATGAGTGTGTGAAACGACTAGAACAACTAAGCGAAGAGCAACTTTCGCTTAACAAATTACTGGAATAGTTTAGTCAATGATGAATAGTTAAGCTTGTTGCATTAACATGTTTTTTTTTTGTCAAGTTAGTAAATGACTATGATAGGATAGTGAATAACTACAATTGACTAGCAAATGATCGTATCATCTAGGAAAAATTATGTTTAGGTTCCAACTAAGAGAAAAAACGACCAAATTGTCCCATCGAATCTCAAATTGTGCTTAAGTTATATGGAGTTGTCAATAGAAAGCCATGGAAGCCTATAGAATTGTTAATTAGGATTTAAGTGTAATTACGAGATTCTATGGGACTATTTACTTGTTTTTTTTCCCTTTAAGTGGGACCTAATTGCAATTTTCCTATAAGCCTATGTACTATTTTCACAAATGCTTGTTGGGTAACTATAATAGTAAGTCTATTATACCATCTCAATGAGTGACCAATATTATTTCACAAAATACTTGTTAATTCAATGACAAGATTAAGCAAGAAGAAATGTGCATGAATGACTATAACACCTTAGTGAATAACAAAAATTAACTAAGAAATGATGATACCATCTAAATCTATGCTTAACTAACGAGAATGGTCATAACCGACTGAGTGTTCGTGAAAATAATGGTCACTTGCTTAAATGACATTTGCTAGTCAATTATTATTATATTGATAAGTTATTATATTCATTCATGTTAAGTTTTTTTTATTTTTTATGATTAAACATGTAATTGAACAGACGGGTGTCAGGTTCCAAAAAAAAAACAGACGGGTGTTTTGTGGATATAATAGCCACTCGCTTAAATGATGATATAGTCATTATGTGGTCAATTTTTGTCATTTGCTACGCCATTATACTCATCCACTAACTTGACAGCTGATCTAAAACTTGTCAATGCAACAAGCTCTAGTTTTTGTCGTTGTCTAAGTTGTTCTTGCTATTTGTTAAGTAGAAGTGGTTATTCTTTTAAATATTCTAATCATTTCATATATCTCAAAGATTTATAGTTATATCGAGTATTGTTTTGAAGGGTTCCCAGAAACTTTTGTCAATGGGTAATTTTGCCCTAAAAGTTTAGAAAATGGAGCACTTTTGCCTCTGCATTAACTCAGTTAAGTTTAACTGTTAGTTAACCAAATATGTTAAGCTGACATTCCATATGTACATCCTCTCTGTTAGTTTTGTTAAAGTGCAAATTTATCTCAAAAGTCTTAATTCTAACTTTAAAAAAAATCAAATAGATGGCAAATAAATTTAAGGGAAAATTTTAAATAAGTTGGAAAATTAATTAATATTTTTTTAACTGTAATAGTATTTTTTATTTAAAATAACATATTTTCATTAATTAATGGGAAAATTAATATCGATGTCCTTATAGTTTACATTGATTTTAAATTAGGCCCTGAGTTTTTTTTTTTAACCTTTTATTAGAGCTCCTTTAACTTTGTGCTGTTAGAGATATTAGTCCTTGATGCCTAAAACTGTTAAATAAAAATTAACAGGGTTAAGTTTGCGTTAAAAACCATACGGCTGGACCATCTTCGTCTTCTAATTCGTTCCACTGTAACGGTGTAACACCATATATATATATATGTTCTGGTTGTAACCCCATATATATATATATGTTCTCTCTCTTTCACTTATTTTCTTAGCACCTTCTCGTTCGTCAACATTAATTGGACCTATAATGCTCAGGAAGGATTGAATGAAGTCGAGGTTGAATTTTTGAGACTAAGCCTCTGAAGGCATCTGTACATAATAAGCTGGTAGCCGATTCAAGTTGGTTCTATAGGTCAACGACACAAACTCCTCGAATCCAACCAATATCACCATAGGATTTATTTTTGGGCTCATTACCAATGGTGTAGTGGGAAAAGTTGAGCTCAAAGATGACTGTCATATTGGGGTTATGGTGGAAAGAGTTGGAAGGAGAAGATGGTCCCGCTAAAAGCAAAGTAAATATAAGCTTTGAAAACTATCATCAAAATCATATTTAAAAAAAACTTTAGCATAGACTATCACAAACTTCTGTTTAAAAACAGAAATCTTCATACATTATTATCACATGTTACAAAAACAATGATCATGGACCATATCAGAGACTTCTATTCTAAAACTATCATGGACTGTCACGGACTTCTATTACAAAAATAAATAAATAAAATAAAATATTATCATTCACTTTACAAAGATATATATTCTAAAAAATATCATTGATGACTATCACATACTTATATTCCAAAAATAAAACAAAATATTTTCATGGGCTAAGTTTCAACATTTTGACATTTGCAAGAAATTTATCTTCAGTCACCAACATAGAGTTGATCTAACGGTATATGGCCATGTTAGATCTCTTTAAGTCTTAAGTATGAGTTCTAGTGGAGGCACTTGTGTTAGGAGGGGATACCCAAACCTAGAACTGGTAATAGATGTTAATATTAAAAAAAAGGGAATTTATCTTCAGTCCACTTTTTATATTAAAACTCATACTCCATTCAATTCTAAATATAATGGTTAGTTGCTTATTTGTTTTGATACTAAATTTAATGTCTCAATTCACTTTATTTCTTAAATTTATAACTTCTTTTTTCAAATTATCCCTAGTGGTTAGGAAGATTGTTAGAAGGAGTGGTTTTCAATCTAAATGAATAAAGTGGATATTTAAGGGAACACAGCACACATTTCTCACAAATAATGAAATTAAATAATTTCCATTCAACAAAGTTTCAAATGTAAATTGTTAAAATGGGTACTTTAGCCTTAAGGAGAAGTCCACATACATTCTTTTTACCAATAACTAATTCCACTAATTCTTTTAATCTTTATAGATTAGTTAGTCAATTCTTATATTTATGACCAGAAGGAGAAATAATTGATTTCATTCAAAGAGAAGAAACTCATCAAGTGGTAAAAGCTAGAGTACACACAAAGAATGATTTATATTCTCCGCCAACGAACCTTCCCTAAATATATAGAACATAAGCAAAGTCATTTATCAAAACAAAGAACTTCATCAAAGACAAAGAATATCTTTTGTCCTTTGACGTCAGAAACGATGGACATGGGGAAACCTAGTTTTGTATGTATTATACTACGCAAAGAATAAATCATATTCTTCTCCAAAGAACCTTACCTAAATACTACCTCCGGTCTTAATTATAAGACTCGATTAATTTTTTTAAAAAAATTAAGAAACATAAATAAATTACTTAATCATATCATAAATAGTGTCTGTGTGTATGTATCATAGTATTGTATATCAGTTTATAAGTTAGACAAAATAATTTCAAAAGAAACAATAAATTTAAATGTTTTAAAGTAATCTAATTATTTTTTTATGAATCTTTAAAAAAGTCAACTACAAGGTAGAAGAACTCAAGCAAGGTAAAGAATTTTTTGTTTTTTTGAGCTATCATGGCAAAACCGACAGGAGGCAAACTCGTATTATATAAACCTTAAACTTCTCAAATGTCAACAACGCTTTATTCTTTTACTCCCTGTTGATTTCTTCTTGTCGCTTTGATCTATAGAGGACGTACGTACGTCATTGTTCTGACATCACCAACAACTCTAGCTCAAGAACCCACTAGTCAGGGTGTGTTTAAAATAACGGTGAGATAACGGAAGACGTAGAAAATCTAAGATAATGACGACGTCATGTTAATGACATTAATGACGACGTCACCATCATCATCAACAACAAAAATGAGCCTGAAGCTTTTAATTGACACAAACGTTGAGAGAATTCTCTTTGCTGAAGCATCCAAAGACTTCATAGACTTCCTCTTCAAACTCCTCCGCCTGCCGATCGGTACCGTCAAGAAGCTCCTAACCAAAAACAACATGCTAGGATCCTTAGGCAAAATCTATGAAAGTATTGAGAGTATCAATGAAACCTGCCTACAAAACAAAGACAGAGACATCTTGCTCCAGCCAATAACCCGAATTCCTCCTGGCTTCCTCTTGCTACCAAATTATGATGCAGACATTAAAGAAGAAGAAATCAAGCCTCTGAAGATATACACGTGCAGTAGCCATACAAATTATGTGACTCTGTATAGGGACATGCCGTGTCCCATTTCAGTTTGCGGTAGAGCTATGAACGAGGAAAAGTCGCTTGTGGGGAAGAAAAAGTTGAAAGTGGAAGGCTATGGCTGTGGGGAAGGTGGGTTTGTGAAGGAAGTTGTGACCTATATGGTTATGGATGATCTTAAGGTCCAACCTGTTGTAGTTATTGTGTGTAAGTGTGTCAAAGGAAGAAGTCTCATATAACTCAAGATTGGGAATACCCTATTATACCATTGGATATGAGTTTGAGTTAGTAAAAGGCTGATGAGAGAAGTTCTTAAACTGACCGTTGGAAATGACCGTTGGAGTTTTAATTAACAGTTTTCATGACAATTAAAAGGTTTTATTACATTTAATTACAATTAATTCTTATTTTGTAACTGTCATTTTAATTGTCATTAAA
>JBAGKO010000008.1:13096326-13107837 GCA_037177275.1 Acacia concinna
ACCAAAACCACGTGTTTCAAACTTGAGGGACTAAAACTAAAATTGAGTCAAACTTGAGGGACCAAAAATTATATTAACCCAAAAAATTAATACACACATTTTGAAAGTTGCAAGAAATTTTTTGTTCATTACATGACAAATATTAATTCTCCTCTATATGCTACACTTCAAAAACTTTTACATTGACTAGTGTTTATTTTATTTTCGATTGATTATATTCTTATGTTATTGATTATCTTTTTTTATATTACTAAAATCCTTCACCTCCCCTCCTTTGTTATCCATCCAAACATGATAAAATAAAATCCTTCTCAAACCCTCCTTTCCCCTCCCCTCTATTAAAATGCCTCCCTTCCCTTCCTCTCCATTGAGCCAAACATACTCTAAAGGTTTTGGTTTGATCGATGAATCTAAGCATTATCGAGTCTCGCGTGGCTCAATGATGTATGGGGTAGTTTGGATAATAGTTCATTTCTTTGCTCTTAAAGGTGTTTGTCAAAATGTCTGAAAGGGGATTTGTAATCGAATAAATAGCTAAAGCTAGTGTTTCCCTTTTCTCTAAAGGCTCATGAATTATTTTTGCTTGAACCTATAATGCAAGGTGCTTGAAGAATTTTGTTAATAAGCCATTTGGCTTAAGACTTAATGAATAAAATATTGAAAATAATTTTTTTCAGGAAAAAAAAAACTTTTCACGTCAATTGACAATAAGGACATTGTATGTGCCAGCACAGATATACCATGTCATAGGTCACATACGACGTCCCTAATTTACAAATTGGGGACATCATGTATGACCTACGGCATCTCTAATTTACAAATTTGACATACAATGTCCCTAAATTTTTGTTTAGGGGCACCTACAATTTCACATAGAGTATGAAAGAAAGTGCTATTATTTTGGATCTTCAATTTGGTGTTTCATTGTTGATTTTGTCTTTTGTTAATCGTGTAATCCTAAAATTCCAAAACTCATGGAGGTTAGGTCAATATTAACCTAGAGACCCTTCCAAAGTCTATACATTGATAAGTTAGTGAAAAACTAGAAATTACCAAAATGCCCCTGGTACTCGATCCAGGTCCCCTTATTCTGGTCTAATTGTACTTTTTCTAAAATTTAGACTTGGGCTAATCCTACAAAACTTTGTGTGTGAAATCCATTTTTGGCCTCAAATTAGGCAAATTAATGTCAAATTACCATAATACCCTTATATAGTCCAAGTTAGGTTTTTAGGTCTCTTTGTCATCTTGCGTTCTAAGGCTTTTCAGATTTTGAGATCAACATAAACCCCCCTTAATTTTTCCTTCTGAATGTAATGGAAGCATTATAATTACCAAATTCCAGCTCTAACCCTCACTTTCTGTGGATGGTCAAAATTTTCCCCTAAATATAAAAAATTGTGATATTTCCAAAGTCAACTGATTAAACTCACTCTTGTTCACTCGTAGTCATTAATTTAATCATTTAATCACTAATTATATATGATTTAAAGGGAAATTGGGTAGCATGACACCTAGGGTTCTTCACTTCCCAAAACAAAATTCAAACCAAAACAACCATAATTTCATATCACAGACAATCACACCAATATTCTTAAACTGAAAGAATCGAAGTTTCGGAAGTTACCTTAGATTTTTCCCTCTGTCTCTCTCTAGCTGAACATCCTCTCTCTCCCTTCTTATGATTTTGGCTTCAACCCACCAAATTTATGGAGGGAAATAGGTTAAGAGAGGTTCTAACTACCAAATACCATAAGAAATAGGCGTTTTACGGTAACTTACCTTAAAAATTTGAATCGAAAGACCTTGGCTTCTTATTCTTGAGCTCTCACTCTCTCCATCTTCCTCTGCTGTTTTAGGCTGACCTTGAGGCCTTTGGAAGGTTGGAGAGACTTTAAAAAACTCACATGTGAAGTTACATGTGCTAGCAATCTCATTGGTCCACAATTCCCTCATAGTTTTAATTCATTTTGACTACATGAGATACATTCCACCACCTCCTCATACCCCTTCTATCCTGAATTCTCCAAAAAGTAGGGGAAAATAATTTTATTTTTAATTATTTTGCGAATTACCGTTTTACCTTTACATTTTACATTTTCGGACTTTCTGGACATAATTTATACCCAATTTTGAAAATTCATATATAACTGCACAGACCTCCAATTAAAGCGATTCCAAAGCTAAAATGTCCCTTATTGAGTCTAGTTTAGGCAAAAATAATTCCATTGATCAACCGAGATCAGAAATTTCCCAAAAAATTCATTTTTGGACACTGCTCCATAAACCAACAAATTTCACTGAGTCAACTTAAAAATTCATATCTCTTAGTATATAAATCCAATAAATTTGGTTGACTATCAATATAAAGCTTAGGATGTCTACTTTCTTCTTACAAGATATCATAATTTTTGGATACCATTTAATTATCCAAAATATTATTACAATGTAGATGTCTCTATAACACATTTTCTTGAAATTCCATAAAGTCAATATTTATTGAATTAATTGTTTGCTTAGTTTCCTTATAAGAAATGTGGGATATTATAGCACTCCTCCCCCAAAATTTTGACCCCAAAGCTTGCTATACAAACTGACTCATAAATTCCGGGTAATGCTTTTTCATATCATCTTTTGTTTCCTAAGTTGCTTCTCTAGGGGTTAATCCTTTTTAGACAACTTTTATAAATGGACTACTCTTGTGCTTGAGTTGTCTTTCCTGCCGATGAATAATTCAGTCTAGTGCAATCTCATAAGTCAGATCATCCTGCATTTCCACATATGAAGCACATGTTTTGGGTCAGGTTGATATTTCTTCAATTGGGAAATGTGGAAGACATCATATAATCGACTTAGATGTGGGGGTAAAGCTATCCGATATGCCACTATTTCAACCTTGGATAAGATTTCAAATGAACCGATATATCTTGGATTTAACTTCTTTACCTTCAATGCTCTTCCAACTCCCGTGATTGGCAAAACTTTTATAAATACGTGATCACCTACCTCAAATTCTAGAGGTTTTCGCCTTTTATCAGCATAGATTTTCTGTCGGCTTTAAGCAGTTAATAATCTTCGCTTAATCAATTTGATATGTTCAGTTGTTTGATCGACAATATATGACCCAAGCATTTTTCGTTCAGATAGTTCTGTCCAGCATACAGTTGTTTGAAGGGGCATTTAAGGTGAAACCTGATTAAGAATCCTGATTGGGTTAGAGAAGAAAGTTAGGGATGCAGTGTGGGACACATTCCCAAGTTTGTGTTGGTGTATACTCCACCCTGAGTATGATATAAGACCAGTACTGATTTAGGGTTAGTACCCATTATCTGATTACCCCGGAGACAGTTGACATGCCTAACTAGGTCAAGGGCAATCTCAGGGTACTAGTGATCAGAAGTGATTGACAGCCAGTATTCATATTTTGCATCGGCACATGAAAGTTAAGCGTGCTTGAACCAGGGTAATCCTAGGATGGGTGACCCCTGGGAAGTGACGTAACATGTGAAGTCATATGAAGTTATGTAAAGTAAAAGAGTAAGAACAGAACATATAAAGGTCTATAGGCTGTATATTGTTAGAAATCTCCCCTAAATTGCTGGAAATGTCTACTAGATGCTATCCATGAAGTGCCGATGTATCAAAATTTTGTGAAATGAGAAAAAATGCCCTTATAATTATATGTAATATACCTCCTCCCTATTGTCCTTTAGTGAAACATAAGGATGTGGAGATCCAAAGGAAGAGGTGCTAGATAGGGTCCAGAGGTTATACCTAACTCGATGTAGCAATTATTGGGCATGCTAATAGAAGAACAAACAATGATACTCAGTTTCAAGGAAGAGCTATGAGACAAAGAGTGTAGCGAAAGTAAGACATAGACATGGGAACAACAAGATAAGCAAGGTGGTCCAGAGGGATGACCTTTACAACCTGAGGTACCTAGACAAGGGCCTCCAAGAAGACCTGTTTTGAGACTTAGCTGGGGATGCCCAAAAGATAGTATGATCCTTTACAAACTACTGTAAGACATTAAGAGTAGTGCATAGCTGCCAGATGGTGTGACTGGTTACAGTTCACTATGAGACGAAGAAGGGCAGATGCCCATAACGTGTATGAACCACGGTTAGTATGGAGCCGCTGAATACGGGGACACTCGTGAGACAACATGACTGGCTATGGTCCATGAAGAAACATGAGACTTGTGTTGGTGATTTGCAATTACACATGGTGATCTATGACATGATTATGAGATGTTCGCAAAAGGATGCCAAAAGATCCCGTGTGTTATTGAGAGTGACCTAAGATTATGTTACTAACAGCTTAGAGTGAAGGCAGTGGAAGCAGCTAGGATGAGTTATGTGGTCCAATAAAATTGGAACGAGAGGAGAACACATGGTCCAATAATAAGTAAACCACATGTACACCACATGTGATCTTCTTAAAAGCTTTCTCCACCCTTCCAAAGGTCATGATTCATCCTTGAAAAGTGAAGATGGCTTCATATGAATTGGATGAGAATAAAGGGTTAGGATTTAATCTTGAAAAGTAAAGATGAATGGCCAAGATTTGATCTTAAAGGAGGTGGATTTCACCCAATTATACAATAGAGTTAAGAGATAGTCTTCCAAGGCTTCAAATTTTGTGCAGCATCTAGGCAGCCAAGAGAGAGAGAGAGAGAGAGTCCCAAGCACCAAAGAAAGAAGAGGAAGGAAAGGAAGAAAAGCCAAAGGGATCTAGGTAAGTTCAAAGCAAAAATCTTCCATTTTTCCATAGTTTCTTGATGAAGAACCTTTCTAACCTCTTGAGCCTTCTTGGAATTACATGTAGCAAGAGGAAAATCGAAGAAAAGAGGGCAAATGGTGGTTGGTTTTGGAGCTCAAAATAAGAAGACAAGAGGTAAGCTTAAGAAACCTTGTATACTTGTTGATATGTGATGTCTGCTGGTGTTTATGGTGGCTGTTTGGTTTGATTTGTTTTGGTTTGATGATTTGGGAGGCACGAAACCTAAGGGGAGGTTCTACCCAAATTTTAATTCATCATGTAAGAAATGGATTAGATGGCATAAACAAGTCATTTAAGGTATAAAGAAGGTGTTTACCGAAAGAAACATTGAAAATCCATTTTTTTTTCCAATTTTTGTAGAATTTCATCCAAACCTTGTTTAGAGATTGATCTTGGCAGTTTAGATGCTTTCAATGGGTTTGGAATGAAAAATTGTGTGGGGATATGGTCGGGAAATCACGTTGGAAGCATTAGGATTGAAATTAACAATTTTGCCCAAAAAGAACATTTCAGTTTTACCCTAGATCAGGGAGAAGGAGTTGGAATTTGGTAATTTTAAGGCCATAAATGGATTAAAATGCAAAATTGTGTAGGTGTAGCTTGGGTCATAATTTACAAAACGGTGGAATTACATCAGGTATAAAAGGAAAGAGACTGGTACCCCCTACGGTCAATTTCGTAATTGTGCATTTTGAGTGGATTTAATTAATTATATGAGTTTGGAGGTAAATATTGAATGAGTAATAACTCATTCCATATATATTTAGCATATTAGGATTCAATATTTGCCTGATAGACTGAAAGACAAATCAGAGTAAGGACAAGCAGACCAAAAAAGGACTCCAGGTAGTAGCACTTTCTTTCATACTCTATGTGAAATTATATATACTCTTGTTTACCCTTTATACAATACATATATTCATGGTGCCTATGAGTACTTTGCATTCATGATGTCTTGATGACACAATACAACAACAGTGGTACAGAGCAAATTTGAGATTAAAGTCCAGCAAAAGCAAATGCAAAATTTCAGGAGTGTTGTTTGGTCTTTTGTGAGACGTTTGGAGTGTTGATTTGAGACCTATTGTTCAGCTATACATGAAGGAGTATGTTATTAGGGGGAGGCTATAGATTTGGTGGTCATATGGTCGTCATTTCCTTGATGATCTAATGTTTAAATTGCTTCCAGCTTGAGGGGACTGTTAAGAATAGAAAATTCTAGAATTATGAAATTAATTAAAATTATGATTAAAATTTATTACTTAATATATTATGATTTGATATGAATATTTTATCATTATGATTTGATTTGATTAGATTAATTTCTTAGGTTAGGTTTAATATCTTATTCTTAAGGATCAATAATATTTTAGGATATTTTCCTTACTTCAATGTGATCCTTCATTGAGAATATTATTTTCTCTTCCTCTCTCTATTTATCTAACAATATCGTTGTGTATTATTTACTCCTTTAATGGCTCTTAGTCAGGAAAATATACAGTGTGTCATGCTTATCAAATATAATTTAGGAGTTGTCATGTACATATCTTAACCCCAAAAATTATACTTTGTGCTTGCTGTTAGGTTTATTATAAGTAATCCTATGTTTATCACTCAAAAAATCTTACGGACAAATCTAGAACAGAGCATGATAGAAAGAAAATCCAAAAGCAAAAAAAACAAAAAAAAAACATATACATGTGTTGGTGTTTCTATCTTTGCAGCAGTAGCTATGTGGGAATTGTGACTCTGTTCTCTTTGTAGGTCAAAAGGGATGGGACTTGCACGATACTAGTTCTTCCAATTTCAGGCAGCGGTGTGCAGCAGTTAAGTGGCCCTCTCTCTTTTACATAGTAGGATTAGGATTTGTACCTGTGATGTTACTTGGGCTTTAGGGTTTTGCTATTTGGGGTTTAGACCTTTTGTATGTCTTGTCTTTTATTTTGAGTTTTACTTGTTTATGTAAATTAGAATATGATAGGAAAGTCGTGTGACCTACTCTACAATCTAATTAATTTCAAAATGGGTCGCCTAATCATCCATTTATCATCAAATCATGATTAATTTTTGTCCTTGCGGTTTTTCCCCTTTCACTCAAATATTTTACTGTGATTTGTAATTTCATTATAATTAATAAATGTTTTAAATTTAGGAGGAAAAACATTCATACTCATTTATAATAATTGTCAACTAATAATTTGTGCTTTTCAAATTTTTAATAAATATACATTTATCAACGTAATTGAATTTGACAAGATCTTAACACTCTTTTTAAATACACCTTTTACTAGTAGTGCCAGGCCCGAAAGAAAGCCCATGAGGATGTTGGCCTTATAATATGGTTTTTGCATCCCTCAAGCATATCAGAAGAAGCCCATTATGAAGTTTACAAAAAATGACATATAAGTGCATCTGCCATTTCTTTTCTGAAAAGCACTTTTCCATGTGCTAAGCATTACATAAAAATCTGTCTGTGCGTTTGTGTGTGTGTGTGTGTTAAAATTAAAATTTAGTACAAATATATTTTGAACAATGTAAAATTAAATATGCTTAGTGTTTGAAATTAACTCATTAGGCCAATAGTCATATATGCAATATAATTATTGAGATAGTTCATGAGTGCACCCCCAAAAGTGTCACATATGAAAGTAGCTTGCTAGCTAGCCATTAAGAGATAATTAAGTACCTAAATCTTGCATTAATTGGCAAACTTATATTAGCATCATGCAGGCTTAGGTTGCAATGTTGTTGTGTTATTCAGTGACCTATCCCAGACATCATATGGCAAGATATTCAACTTTTAGCGCTCTTTTTTTTTTTAACAATCGCATATATCCCTTGTATTGAAAATAAGTATGTTCATGGTATGATCAAGCATTAAATGTGAGCATCTCTTCTAGTAAGAAATCGAATATTAATTTATTAAGTTGTGAAGGACTAGTCTTTGTACTGTAAGCAATCTTATATCTCTGTTAGGCTTGTTGAACCTTCTCTATTTCTTAACTTCACTTTATCTTTTGTTTGTTCCTTTTATTCTGTTGTTCTATAAACTTTACTGCCTTTTATAATATCATTGTACTATCTCGTTAAAAAAAAAAAGGCATAGTGTCAATTACTGAGTAGTGAGTGGGTGGATTTTTTTAGGGGAGTCGAGAGATTAATTGATTTTATGAAAATCTACGTAGCCGTTTGAATTAGCATTAGATAATTTATTATTATTCTTTTGTATAAATGAAATGCAGAAACAAGTATAGTTTTTTTAAAAATAAAAAATAAAAAATAAAACCATGGTTAAGAGTTGAAACCGTAAATTGACAAAAATGATTTTCCCTTTAAAATTGATTTTCTTGGTATCCAAACATGCATTAGAAAACCAAAGCAAAACTTCCATCTCTCTAACTCAGAGAGAGAATATGTGTATTGTTTTAGGTGATTTGGATAATATTACTTAGATGAATGCTAATGAAAACTATGATTGTTTACACCATAACAAAAAAAGTAATGAATCTTTGAAAATATTTTAATTGTATTTGTATTGTTATATCAAGGGAACTTAGATAACTTTATTATAAAATTAAATCTTACACTAATTCTTGGAGATTTCACAATAATTATGCCATTCTGCTAGGGTTTGAATTGAAATTTTCATATTTGAGTATAAATTACTTGAGTTGATTTGAATGATGTTTTTTTAAAAAATCAAGATTTGAATGATGTTATTGAGACGAAAGCTATGAAAACTATGATTCATTCATGATAATTAAAAACTAATTAGTCTCTACCTACAAATATATATATTAGCCAGAATAATCTTTACCAACAAATATATATTAGCCGGAATAAAAGGCAAGATGTCTTTATTATCATCTAAGAATTGACTCAAATTGATTTGAATTAATCAGAGTCTAATATAATTTTAAGTACTATGTGATTTGACCAAAAAACCAAGTCATTTATTTGAACTAAAATTTCAAAAAAAAAATACACACAATTTTTTTTTTGGGAAATGACAAAAAAATCATTTAAAATAGGCAAAAGACAAATAAGTGCTTTCAATTTGATAAATCCATGATTTGGCACATGGGAGGAATATGGGATTTCCAAATCTTTTTAAATATTTTGAATTGATCAATATGCCCCTCATTACAATTTGAAACAACGTATAGAAGGAATGAAATTGTAAAACATGATACTAAAATCATTAATTTATATTCTCATGTTATTTGTGTGTGTGTGTGTGTTTTGTTATTGGCTCCTAAAACTTGTTACCTGAAACTTATACCTATAGGGTTGTTGATTCTTAGTGATATGAAGTTGTGAAAAATGATTATAAAGTAATATAGATGCTGTTATTGATATTTGAAACCTGTAATATGAAAATTTTATTTGAATATGAAGTTATGAAAAAATATGATAAATTCGTTAATTTAAATTCTCATGTTGTTGATCTATGTATTGATGTTGTTACATTGATCCCTAAAACTTGTGTGAAAAATTATACATAGATAATAAATTATGAAAAAGAATGATGAAGTCTGTTAAATTCTCATATTCTTAATTAATATATTGATGTTGTTGTAGGGGACAGAAAGTGAAAAGAGATGGAGGAAGAAAATATGAAAAGAAAAATCAAGAGAATCATGGTCAATTTGAAATGTTTTGAGAAATTTGGAAATCTCATATTCCTCCCATATGTCATACTAGGAATTTGTAAAATTGAAAGTTATTTTTTCCTATTTTAAACGATTTTTTTTCATTTTCCCTTTTTTACTTAAAAAAAGTCGTTGAACCTCTCAACATTAGCGTTTATAGTTTAAGGAAAAATTCAAAAAAAATATCATAAAAATTGTAAGAAGACAATTTAGTGCTATGAAATCTAAAAAATTCTAGATCAGTCCTTGGTAGGAATTTAAAAAATTTGAGAAAAATACCATAAAAATTGTAAGAATATATATATTCACAACAATTCACAGCTTAGATATACATTACCTAATACATATGTTTCTTAAATACACATTACGTAATTTCATAAAATTTCAAGATTTCAAAAATTCCATATTTCTTCCAAAGCCTGATATAGGATTTTCAAATTTCACAGCACTAAATTGTCTTTTTACAATTTTATGATATTTTTCTGAAATTTTACCATTGTATAAAGTTATTGAGTCTCTTAAAATATATTGATTGAATTTTATTTTAAAGGCCTAACTTTTATTTTCATAAAATGAACAATGTAATTTAAAATTTCATCTATTGAAAAAGTTATAAAAATGATCAACCACACATCATTCCACTACAATGATGATTTCTTTTTATTAGGAAAACATAATATTGAGGACACACTAAATTTTGACTTAACTTTTTGAAGGTGCGAGTTCGGCTATTCAACTTTCCAAAAAGCAAAATTAATTTGGTTGGTAGTCATTCATATGAATGAATATTCATAGTCATATTAATATTAATATTAAAATTTGAAATATAATATGGAAAGCCACGTCATCAATTGAAAAAAGGGGAGGGAGAGAGAGCACATATCAAGTGGCCTAGCATTGGCGTGATTATTCAAAATGGAAAATTGTAAAAAAAGACAAGTGAAATAAGAAAAAGACAATTCAGTACAACGAAATTAGAAAATCCCAAATCAGTCTATTTTGTATTTTTTGGGTAATTATGAAAATGCCACTGAATTTTTTACAACACCAGTTTCGTAATTCACAATAAGAGTATCCAAATTAACAACACTAGGTACTATGTTTTTACACTGTGAGTTGTAAATACGTAGTACTTGGTGTTGTGAAAAATTCAGTGGCATTTTTGTAATTATCCAAAAAAGTACAAAACAGACTGATTTAGGATTTTCTGATTTCGCTGTACTAAATTATCTTTTCTCCATTTCCAATGCGTTTTTTTTGAAATTCTCCCTTATTCAAAAGGTCACATTGTCCTTCACTGACATTCTCTCAGTTCAGTTCAGTCCCCTTTTTATCAGATTATGATTGGGTTAATTGTAAAAATATCTATTAAATATTTAAAAACAGTGTCTTACACCTTTTATATTTTTTAGTATAAAAATATCCATTAACATTAAAAAAATAGGCCAAAAATACCTTCCTGTATAAAGTTGGTCATTTATTAGCACCATCATGGCATTTCACAAAAACGATATTCACTTTGGTAACACTCATCATATACACTACTACATCCTATGTTACCACATAGACAAAATTATATACAGGGGAGGAAGATTTAAGGGAAAATTGTTGAAAAAACCATTACAAAATTTATGACCAAGAGATATTTAAAGATCCAAGTTGTGTCCAAACGGAAGACATTGGCATATAATTGAAGATATGTCTCACATAGAGAAACAGTTGGATCCCAGTCCTTAAGCTAAATTTGAGGTACTTTCAGTAATAAATTTAGCAATGGGGGATGTTCTAGCAATTTTCCAAGATTTAAGTGCTTCAATTTATATACTCCAGAAAAATGAAATCAAATCATGTGGATTTTAAACTTAAAAATAAGTTAATAATGTTAATAATAAAGCTAGTTATAGCATAAATAATTTATAGAAAAGAAAACCGTTTGTCCTAATTCAATTGAAATAAAACAATGAATTCATTTTCATCAATATCAATAATTATCGACTTCATGGGATAGAGATTGGAAGATAAGGCTACTTACCATTTCCTATACCAATTGTTGCAAATGAGGCACTTGAGTAAT
>JBAGKO010000008.1:13112899-13141480 GCA_037177275.1 Acacia concinna
ACTTGGTGCTGATCACTTTCTCTCTCACCTCCTCTGACTGCACTGTTCATCTGACACTGACACTGTTCATCTGACAGAGGAGAGAGAGGGATCTACCCGTGACGTGAACAATGTTGGATTTTCACCATTTAAGTAATGGTTTTCACCAGAAGAGTAATGGTTTTCGCTATTTCATGCTGGTCACTTTTTATGTTAGTAAAATTTCAAAACCTCAATTTAGTCCAAGTACCTTAGTATCTTTTTGAAATGTTAACATCCCTTTTAGGGTTTTTGAATTTAAGGAGGTATTTTTCTAAAATTCTCCCAAAATTTAAATCTAAAAATTTCCAAATCTAACACACCAATACCAAATTTATAAATAGAGGATTTAATGTGAGGTTTAGAGGTGTGGAATGTCGAGTCCCATCCTTAAGAGGAGAGGAGAGAGAAGTCTCCTTCTTCTTCTTTTATTTTTTTTATTATATGTGGTAGTGATTGAATGTGTCACAAAGGACACTAACTATATCACATGCTCTAGAGGCTGTTAGTAGAAGTCACTTTCTATTTCTTTAGAATTAGGTGATATTCAATTGCAAAATTTTTATGTTTAATTCTTAAAAGAAAATTAATATACAATAAAGTCTCACGAGTTCTCTTTTTACTCAAAATACGGCATCCATGTGGGTCCCGCAGGCAGCATGCGAAGCCTGTTAAAATTGAAGACCGAAAACTAACAAAGCGGCAAAACGCTAGGCCTGACATCCATCTCGCTGACTCGCGAGGATCCGAACGATCATAGCCGCCCAAGTGGGGCCCATACACACATGACGATTACTCGTTTTACACGTGGCAACATCTTGAGCTTTTGAGACCGGTTCCCTAGCCGTTAACTCTGCTTCTCATGCAAGCTCCATCAGTTTTACTTCTACCACTTGGTACGTATATATGATACTCTCTGAACCAAAACCAAGAAGAAGAAGAAGTTAATTAAAGCTTATATATAGCTCAGTTTGGTAATCAAGAGTTAATCAACGTAACAATGGCGATCTACAGAATAGCTGTTGGGTCTCCTGGAGAAGCAAGTCAACCCGACGCCATTAGAGCAGCCACAGCTGAGTTCTTCTCTATGCTCATCTTCGTTTTCGCTGGCCAAGGTTCTGGCATGGCTTACGGTAACTAACTTATACGTCTCTGCCTCAATTTCTTCCATCACGTTTCTTTTGAATATAATAATAATAATAATAATAATAATATCTTTAATATAAGATCTCATTCATTTCGCTATTATATTTTACGTACGTACAGGGAAGGTGAGGAAGGATGGAGGTGGGAGTCCGGAGGGCTTGATGATGGCGGCGTTGGCTCACGCATTCGGGCTATTTGTGGCAGTGTCAGTGGGAGCAAACATATCAGGAGGGCATGTGAATCCAGCAGTCACATTTGGTGCTCTCTTAGGAGGAAACATAACTTTGTTGAGAAGCATCTTATATTGGTTCGCTCAGTTGCTTGGTTCTGTTGTTGCTTGCTTGCTTCTCAACTTCGCCACCGGTGGACTGGTAATATAATTAACCAACCATCTTTAATTCATATAATTATTATTTATCTTCTTAACAATTTATCTCATGATGCTTATAGCTAGGGCTTATACTTATTTAAAGGTTTCATATATACTTTATGTATGTATGTGTGTGTGTGTTGCAGGAAACATCAGCATTTGCTCTATCTTCTGGGGTGACAGTGTGGAATGCTTTAGTGATGGAGATAGTGATGACATTTGGGTTAGTGTATACGGTGTACGCCACCGCAGTGGATCCAAAGAAAGGCAACATTGGTGTGGTTGCCCCTATTGCCATCGGTCTCATTGTGGGAGCTAACATCTTGGTGGGCGGTGCCTTCGACGGAGCCTCCATGAACCCGGCCGTGAGCTTCGGCCCGGCCCTCGTAACGTGGTCGTGGACCCACCACTGGCTCTACTGGCTCGGCCCCTTCATCGGCGCAGCCATTGCCGCCATTGTTTATGATAATATCTTCATTGCCAGTGATTATGGTCACCAACAACTTCCTGACAGGGACAACTTCTAGAATATTTAATTTACTACCTACTAGTTTCTCTCATTCTTTCAACTTTTATTAGGGACAACTCTCTCATTATAATTGTGACGACTTAGTTAAAGCTCTGTCCTTGAATTTTAAACTTATTATAAATTACTCCATTCGGTTCTATTTATAAGATTCAATTGATTTTTTAAAAAAATCTTAAAAAATTTTTAAAAAAACTAATTATATTACTTAATCATATCATATATCATGTTTTATTACATTATATATTAGTTCATAAGTCAAACAACATAATTTAAAGAAAAACGATAAATTTTAATGTTTTAAAGTAATGTAATTAGCTTTCTTAAGATTTTCCTAAGATTATCTAAAAAAGCCAACTAGATCTTATAAATAAGACCAAATGTAGTAATTTTTATAGTTTTATGAATGCATTTACAATTTTAGTCCCTAAGTAACCTTCATGAAATTTATAATTTTATTTTTAAAAATATAGGGATTAATATTTTAAATAGTTAAATTGTAGTGATTGAGTTTAATCAAGTTAAAGTTTAAAGATTGAGTTACAACTGAGTTAAACTTATAAAATTTAAGTTGTTAAAGGTTAGGAAAAGAGATGAAGAGAGACAAAAAAATCAACGGCCTTTAGATCATGTGGTATTGTTAGTGCCCTATGTGGCACTCAATCTGATTCGATCCCATCCCATGTAATTAAAAAAAAAGGAAGAGAGACAAAAAAAACATTAATGTTTCCTAATAATTAAGCTTGTGTCCCCTTCGTTTGCGTTGATAAGAGAATAAAATGATTTAGTACGTTAGTTAATTAGTTTTTAGATAGCTAGATAGAATTCAGAAGCTTGTCATAATTGAGATGTTCATTCCTTTTTGAGTTGTAGGAGACTGGAGTTAAAGTTTTAAACTTCTTTCTTGGGTGAGAACTTTGTCTTGTTTGTATCTTTTATAGCACTACAAACTTAGGGCAGGTTTCTTTTCATTTTTAAAAACAGTTTGGTGTTTATAAAAAAACTAAAGGTAATTACATTTGTTTGAAAAACTATTTTCACTAAGTTGTATAAAAAAAACACGTGTATTTGGAATAATGGTAGAAAAAGAAACTTATTTGTAATTGGACTTATGTCCGATTCATAAGTCACATTGAGTAATGTAATTTATGCTTGGATTGACGGTAGCATAAATTACTTATAAGTTACTTATGTAAAAATAAGGGTAAAGGTGCATTTTTACCATGGAAGTATGCCCAGTAGGCAATAGGGCAAATTTGCCATGAAAGTTTCATAAGGGGCAATTTTGCCCCTGCCGCTAGTTAACCGTTAATTGATCAAATATAATGAGCTGACAATCCACATGTCATTCACTTTATTTTTGTTAAGGTAAAAATTTGTCCCAGAATTTTTAAATCCGTTACTTTTGATCATTAGTTAACCACATATGTTGAACTGACAATCCACATGTCATCCAGTTTATTTTTTTAAGTGGAAATTTGTCTCAGAAGCCTATCTATCATCTAATTCATTTTTTTTAAAAGTTACATTTAAAACTTCTTAGACAAATTTTTACTTTAGCAAAAATACAAATATAACCTGTGAACTATCAGCTTAATATATTTGGTCAACTAATGGGTAACTAACAGCAGGGGTAAAATTGCCCCACTTCTGAAACTTCTGAGACAAAATTGCTTCTTATGAAACTTCCATGGAAAATTTGCCCCACTCAACATACTTCCATGGGAAAAATGCACATTTGCCCTAAAAGTAAAACTTATTTAGTTGATATGTTAAAAGGTAACTTTTCAAAGAAAATGATTGAAAAATACATAAACCTTATTATATATATTACATATATATTATGATATTTAAAAATCATAACAGAAAAATAGAAAGTAAATTTTCACAAAAGGAAAAAAATGATAAAAAAAAATACCTATCAGACTAACGTTTTCCACACCTACCCGATTGGACAAATAAGCATGACAGGTTACTTAAGCAAAAAAGTTACTTTTATGAAAAAAGTCCAATGAGCCCTTTTATCTACCAAACACACTAAACGTCCCACCCAAAATGGACTAACGTTTTCATGCTAAGATGAACGTTTTGGGCTACCCATCACACTGCCAAACACACACTAAAAAGTTGATTTTAAAAACTAAAAATTCAAAACAGTTTTTAGGTGTTTTCTATTTTGTATATTTTCATTTCTTTTTTTTAGGTTGTCACATATCCACTATCAACCTCATAATTTTAATATAATATTTTTATATTTCAAAATTTAAATATGTTTTATAGATCACCATATTTATATGTGTAATTATTGTTTAAATTTGCTGAGTTAGCTTTTTTTTTTTTGGTAAATGAAACATGGTGTTAAGATTGAATGACTAAAAACTAAGGTTCTCAAACTCGAACCGGTCGGAGTACTGGGTCAAGGGTTAATGGGTCAGATCGGAGTCAAACCGAACTAAATCGGTGAGAGAGTGAAGATTTCAGGGTTATTAATAAAATTTTCTTAAGAAAAAGTAAAAAAAGTATTTTATTTTTTATTTAAAAAAATGATCGGGTTGACCCACTGGACTAGTTTGGGCATTGGGTCGGCGGTTCCCGGATTGGATCGGCTCGTCCGATCCAGGTTCCTAAATTTGGCTAAAAACACACTTTTAAAATTAAGAGACTACAGTAAAATTTGATACAAACTTAGAGAATAAAAAATATTTAAAAAAACAAATGTCGTAATTAATTTGCAATTTTTCCTTATAAAAACTTTACTACATCCAACATATTAGTTCATATAACACCATTGTATGGAAAATCGGATCGGACCGGCCAGTTTAGATCGGAAACCGGTGAACCAGTCTAGTAACCAGTCCGGTTTGCTGTATATTGTAGGGGTGAACCGGACTAGTTGACCTGGTGTGAACCGATCAACCCGGTGGTGAACTAGACCAGTTCAATAGTAAACCGGTTCACCCCATTTCTTTTAAAAAAATTTTTAATTTCCTTTATAATTTCATACTAATAAGCCTAAAATATTAACTTTTTCACCGGTTTAGTTATTCAGTCTAACTTACTAACCCTTAACCCAATACCTTAACCTATTCAATGATCGGTCCGGTTTTTAATACCTTGTATAACACTAGTGACCATACCAATTTTTGTGATGATTAAATTTATGCGTTCATTTTTTATTAGTGGACATCAACTATATAGTTGTGTTACCCACTACATAACTCAATTATAAATGATCAAATGTATATGATACCAAATAAAAATAAAGTCAATACATTAATAAATAGACGATGAAATTGTATATTCACATTAAAATTTTATTAAGATACCTTATAAATAGAATAGAGGAGTGTAATCCTAATTACATTAGTAAACATTTATGCAAATACCTATCATGTTAAATTTGTTATGATTTATAAATTAGAAAGGAAGAAATTTGACTTCGAAAATAGATATTATGGTTTTAATACCTATAAATTACATTAATACACATGTATTCAGATACCTATCAACGTCCAAATTTGAGGGATTTAATTCCCCTTTCATTACCAAATTCTATTCATTTATTTAGTGTAATAAATTAATATTTGCATTCGTCTAAGCAAATTCTAGCATGATAATTTATTTCATAATAATCAATTTTTGGCTTAAGCCTTCATTTCAAATTTATTATGATTTCCATATTAAGAAGGATGTACGTTGAAGTTAAAAATAGACATTGCGGTTTTAATGCCTATAAGTGTAATTTGCATTTCCGAGATGCCCTGACATTCTATGAATAAATACATTATAGGCATAAACAAGTATTTCTTCCATATACCATCACTATCAAACTCACGTTTTGTGCAACAATGCATAGGAGTTAACTCTAGTTGTAAAAATAAAGCACGGAATTGAAGGTAATGTAAATGAATGTAATGCAATACAATGTAGTGATATTTAGAAGAATTTATTTGATCCATAATTGGAGAAAAATAACGCATATCTATAAAAACGTTTGGTTATATTACATTAAACATAAGAATATATTAAAATAATATAGCAAGAAAAAAAATTATCATTGTCTACACATATATGTATAATGTATATTAGGTTAATGATATATATTTTTTTAACTATGTGCCATGTCCATGTATGGTTCATAATAATTTTTTAATATTTAATGGTGAAAATGTTATGCAGTATACATATTGGGTCTTTAGTATTTTTTTAATATTTAATGATCATAATATTATTTAATGGGTTATTTTAATATTTTTAATGGTTAATCTTTCTTAAATTTTTATATTATTAATTAATTTTTAGTATTTAATGGTGGTAACTAAAATTATTTAATATCTAACTGCATTTATAGGTGGGCACTTTAGTCAATTTAAAACATTACAGTGTCAATTCATTTTCACTTAATTACATAATTTCTATATTCATATTCTTCCATATTAATAGTCCTGCTTACATCCGACTACAAAATATAATTATTTTTATATTACATAAGAATGAAACATTATGAGGATTACATGTAATTAATCTTTTCTCGTTTGGAGAGATATGATTATCAACCTATAATAAAAATAATAAAATCATAACCCTTCCTAAGAAATCAGCCCTTATAATCCATTCAGCTCTAAAATGAATATGGATTTACTCTTTAATTATTTATTTTTCAGCTATCCATCTATCTTTCTAACCTAAAATAACTTGTACTTTTTTTCTGGAGTTGATTGGTTAGCGGGACCAAGTAAGTGATTGAGGATCCGTACATTCTTATATGATTTTTAATGCCATGTTGACAAGTCCAATCTCTCACGATTTTTAAAGCGATGAAGATAAGATTGAAAAACATAAGTTTTAGACTATATTGTATTGCATTTTTTTATGGAACGATTAATGTTGGATAAAATTCTTGGAACAACTAAATGCATGAAAAAAATCAACAGTAAGATTGTGTATAAAACTAAGCGATGCTAGAGTTTTGATGTGTAGGGGTGCAGAATCACTTTTCTCTTTAAGTATATTATCTATATCATTACTACACCAAACCCTAAAATGAGGATAAAGACCTTATCTTTATCTTAACCTTCATAGCCTTTTCTTATACCATGTTTTATATTTCTTCATCATGTATTTTCTGATAATTCCACACATCTTCTATTGTATTTATAGAATAATAATCTTTTTCAAAATGGTGCAAGTGGGTTACTATAATGGTAACAACTATCCACTGGTTTTCTTTTTTCTTTTTACCAATGTAACAAGTTATTTTCTAAATCAATAACAAGTGGTGCTATTATTTTAATTTTAATTTTAATTTTAAATTTTATTTAATTCAATATAAATGTAGATTTATAAACTTAATTGATTTATTTTAAGAAATAATAACGTAATATACACACTCATTATTTAATTTAAATTTGGTGCGGCCCAAAGTTCAAATATCTTAATTCAAAGTTCGAACAGAGACCAACAAATAAATAGGAGAAACATTCCACAAAATCAACGTCAGGATTAATGGTATTTGGATGTCTTAAATCAAATTTGTTGTTAATAAAAACTAAAAAGAATGGTTAGATTCAAAGATCAAAGACTGGGCAAAAAAACTTCAAAGGTCAAAGATATTTTTTGTGAGATCAAGACAAAATGATTTCAAGATTTTGGTTTGTGATGAAGAAGGTGAAACGTAGGTAAAGGTGTCAAGTGTTCATTTTTTTAAAATAAATAAATAAATTATACATTTATCGATTGACTAGACATAAATGAAAGTGATTCTCATCTTAAACAAGTGATTATGCTCAAATTTTTTCCGTTTTATATTAGCAACTTAGGAAGACGTACATTTATCAAATAACTCGACATAAAAAAATGTACTTTCACCTGTTTTTTGGACGAAAATCTTTACAACTTTGTTGAAATGGAAAAACTTATTTCTGTTTTTAAAATTAACACAATTTTCTCTGAATGTTGTTGTATATTTTCGTTTTAAGAAAAAATCCGTGCGGATTTAGAAAATAACAATAATCTTTATATAATTTTAATTTAATTCAATAAAAATCCGTGCTGTTTACTTTATGTTCTATGTTTTTAAGAAAAATTGTGGTGTTAAAAAATAAAAAATAATAATTCCATAAAAAAATGATTACTTTAATCAAACTTTTTTCGCTAAATACTCTTGCCAATTATTTTTCCAAATAACTATCAAATCATTTTGAAACAAAAGTTATAATATATTTATGTGCACAAGTTTTTTTTTTAAAAAAAATCTATAATGAACACATTTTTTTTTCCAGAAAATCACAATCAAACCCAGCTAAAAGAGCAAAATCTAATTTTTAGTCTATAAACATATACTTATAAATTCTGAGTCAAGACAAAATGTCTATTTGAGAGTTTATGAATATTATGTTCTTCTTCTTCATAGAGTTTTTGAATATTATCTTCTTCTTCTTCTTCTTCATGTCTATTTGAGAGTTTATGAATATTATCTTCTTTCTTCTTCTTCATGTCTATTTGAGAGTTTATGAATATTATCCTCCTTCTCTGCCGGGAACAAGTTTCTTCTTCTTCTTCTTCTTCTTGTCTATTTGAGAGTTTATGAATATTATCCTCCTCCTCCGCGGGGAACAAGTTATATATATTAGATTAAGATGTAAAAGTATCTATAAACTTTTTACACCCACACTCATAAACTAACTATAAAGTTTAAGAAAGAGAGAACAAGCATCAGTTCTATTAAAATGAGGCCTCATGCTAACTTTTACTTTTGTTATAATTTTTAGTGGGCCCTACACAATAAAGTTTAAGAAAGAGAGCAAAAGCAACGGTTCTATTAAAATGAGGCCTCATGCTAACTTTTGTTATAATTCTTAGTGGGCCCTGCACGATTTTACAAAAACGTAATTTTTTAATTACAATTGTTACTATTGTTGTCAAACTCTCCAATTTCATGTTTCTAACTCATAAAATTGTATCATGTTGGCATTTAGATGCATACTAGTCATAAATTTAATAAAACTCGCGAGTTTACCTATTAAGTTTACCAATTTTACATTTTACCTTATAAAATTATATTAACTTGCTATTGAAGTCATGTTATTTTATTTGATTTAATCATATTCAATGACTTTATATATGAATTTCACATAAATTTTTTTGTTGAATATGATAAATTATACATGTTGATGACTTAATTTAAATTATTCATATTTAAAATATATTATTGTCTATATTATGTATTTTTAACACCTATTTATTAATAAAAGTGAACTCTTATGAGTTTATAATTTAAGTTTATATGCTTGTCACATATTTATTTAAACTTATAAGTTTGACTCCCTGAATTGCTACCTTTTGTCCCTTTATTCATCTCTCAAACGCACTCTCCCTTCTCGACAACCCCAATTTTTTCTAGAAAACAGTGATGACAACAGCAGCTTCCTCCACCAATGACAATGGCACATCAAGCATGTCAATGATTTGAGTTCCCCTTCCACATCATCAAAACAACTAAGCAAGAGAAGGATGGAAACATCATATTCATTGGAAATGGCAAGATCGACGGCATTCATGGCGATAAAAGAGGCAGCTACCACCTTCCCCCTATTTCTCTCTTCTTTCTATCCTCTCTCATTCTTCTTATTCACCCTCGCTTTTCACCTCTTTTAGTTGTTCATCAGTGATTTCATTCATGGGGTTGTCAATCTTAGCAATTCCTTGTAGGACGCCGTCGATCTCTTCATTTTCTACAATCTTCACTAAACATAAATGATGGGGAAGAAGAAACCAGTACGGTGCTGTGTGTTTTGAAGGGTCTGGTTTTTTTTTTTTTCCAATTTTTTCAAAGTTTGAGATATTTGTGTTAATCAACTCGCTTATTATGAATCAATATAGTAAGATTGACTGTTTCTGATTTAATTTGTGACTGAATTTGATGGTAAATTTCAATAACTTGGAGAGATTTGATATTGATTATTGTTGTTGTTGAATAAGCTAAAGATGAACCGAGAGATTTTGATGCGAGTTTTCCCCCTTTTGTGTTTGTTAAGACGGATTGTTTCTGGTTTAATTTGTATTTGAGTTTGATTATAATTTGAATGATTTGATATCTTTTTGCTTGATTCATGTTGATGATGAAGAAGTCGAAGAAGATGATCCATGGGTCAGGGAGATTTTTTTTTTGTATTCTCTTTATCTGCTAAACATATTCATGTTTACGATGAAGAAGCCGTTGAAGATCAATTGGGGGTTAGGGAGACTCTTTTTTTTTTTGGTGCTAAGGGTATTTTGGTACTTTCACTATGCAATAGATGTCTGTTATCAGATTTTAACAGTTGTGTGACTTTTTCTTTCTATTTTAAACTTTATAAACAATTTTACAATAAAAAAAATTTATGGTGATGGGTGCATTTTGTAAAAAGTTTGTATGTATTTTTCCCCAACCTTATATATTATCAAAAGATCATAACGTCACTTTATATGTATAGAGAAATTGCCTATTACTTTTCAGGATTGTCTTCTCAGCTCAAACACTTTTACTTTTTAGTTTGAAAAATGACATTGAAGTCCCAAAAAGTTTTTTAAAAAATTGTAAAAATGTTCAATAGCAAATTCCCCTAGCTCAAAACTCATATATGGAATTATTCTCCTATTGAATGTCTCAGGCTTTTGGAAGCTAGTGTTTGTCAAAGGTTTAACATTTATGTCCCTCGTAATAAGTGTCGCTAGATGGTAACATCTAATTTATTTTCTTCTTAAGTTCGGCTTGGCTTTATTATATATTTTTTTAAAAAAAAAAAAGTCCCTAAAACCAGTGTATCAGGGACATCTCATCTTTAAGGTGAAGGCTGTTTTTAAGGTTAGACTGAAATGAGACATTGTTTGCCCAAGAACCATTTCAGATATTAAATAACTGGACATTCTAAGGACTTTTTGACAACCATCATCTTTTAAGGTATATTTGGTTTGAGGGGATGGGAGGGATTATACTCCCTTCAAGTTGTTTGGCAACATAAAAAATTAAAGGAGGGGAGGGGAAATCGTTTCCCCTCCAAAAGTGGGGGAATTTAGAGGGGAGGGGTAATATTTTGAGCTTTTGTGACTACTTTGCCCATGATAATTTTTAATATCTCACCATTACCCTTCTTCACTCCTTCGCCTTTGCACGATTTACCCAACGCAAGCACCACCATCTCCATCTATGACAGAGCTCATCGTCTTTACTGCTTTCTTCTTCGGAGCCCTCCCTCTCATCTCTACTACAAAGTACGGTTAAATTTGATCAGGCTCCCTATTCAACTTCTCCTTCGACAAACCAATCAAGACATCGATTGGACTCTTCTTCCTAATTTGAAGTCCCTACTCTTGGCAAAGAGATCTGTAACAATTGTCCATCCCAACTGGAAGAGATTTTCCAGATATGTGGCAAAAGAGATCTCCATATCTTTATAATCAAAACTGTTTTAATTTTTTTTTTTTGGATTTCTAGGAAATGTTCATTTTTTTTGTCATTTTAGCCATTGATGAGAGTAATATTTATCATTTTTATTTTAAAAAAGGAAAAAAATATTTTAAATATAAAATATAATTACAGGCAAAGATTCACACACACACATATTCATAAGTATAATTTAGATGGGATTTTGTTGATAATATTGCTGGTTTCGATGTGGGTGAGTGGAAACAAGAGAATGGCCAAAAAGAAAGAAGAGCATAGTTAATGATTTATTATTTATGTCAAAATTATAACTGATTTTTTATTAGTCATTACTCAATCCAATTTTCAAATTAACTGATTAGGAATAAATATAACATGGGTTAACTTGCTATTGTGATTAATTTGGGTAACTATTTTCTTGATTTATTATAAATGAGTATACTTATAAGTATATATAAGGAAAAATTCCAAAAAAGGACCATCGAAATGTGTAAAGGATAATTCAGTATTGTGAAATCTACAAATTTCAAATCAGTCATTTGGAAGAATCTGGAAATTTGAATATTGAAATTTTATGAAATTACGTAAATGCCCTTGGATTTTTACAACAATAGTATCTTAATTCACATCAAGAGTATCTCAATTCACACAAATAGAGGCATTTATGTAATATGCATTCAACCTATGAGTTGCTGTGAATGAGATACTTTTATTGTGGATTGAGATATTGTTGTGAAAATCTAAATCCATTTATCACAATGCCCCTAAATTATTACAACAAAAGTATCTCAATTCATAACAACAAAGGTATTTAGAGAATATGTATTCAAGTTGTGGGTTAATATAAATTGAGATACTTTTGTTGTGAAAATTTACGGGCATTTACGTAATTTCACAAAATTTCAAGATTCAAAAATTCCATATTCCTCCCAAATAACTGATTTGGAATTTGCAAATTTCATGGTACTAAATTGTCCTTTACACATTTCAATGGTATTTTTTGGGATTCTCCCTATATATAATTATGTATATATGTATTAAATTTTTATAATTAAATCATTATAATTTTATATATCAAAGACTCTCTCCATCCCAAAATATAAGAAACAATCATCACCTTTGCTCCGTTCCAAAATATAAGAGACATTTGAAGAATGTCTTGTACTTTAATTCTTTTTTTCTAATTTTTCCCTTATTCAATACCAATATATTAATGTTTGTGTTGACCATAAAAATTATAATTCCCAATGAGAGAAGAGAGGAGTAGGAGGAGAGAGAGTGGTGAACTTTAATAAGAGAATTCTCTCTCTTGTTTTATATCTCTTTATTAATAAAGGTATTTTAGTAAAAATGAGTAAAAATTCTGACATACTTATTATTTTGAATCGCTACTTCGAACCAAAATTCGATTAAACATCTTTTATATTTTGAGACGGAGGGAATATAATTTATAATTATATTATTTCATTAAGGGTTAAGGTTCTTAAATAACTTTCAATATTTCCCAAAGGAACAAAAATAACCTTTAACAATTTTTAGTACCAAAAGGCAAAAGTAACTTTTAGCTTTTACAAATGAAGCAAAAATAACTATAGCCGCTAACACCATTAGCCTTCGTTAAAAGTTGGCATTTTTGTATGCAAAAATAACTATTAATTTATATCAAAAATATAAAAAGTAGCCATACTTTTTTTTCACAAAGAGGAAAAATTCTACAAAATTTCAAGTAAAAATGTAGATAGGTCCAAGAGCTTCAAAAATTCTCATAAAATCTTAAAAAATAGTAGAGGGCGTCCAAAACAGCATGACTTCAAGTAGAATGATGTTTTGAGGTTCGAGAAATTTATTATAAATTTTTGAATATTTTCATAATTTTTGACCAGATCAAGTTTAGATAGATGCTGCCCAACTGTCGGGTTTAGGTAGTTCGGTGGGCACATCTAAGGAGAGATGCTGCCCAACTACCCCGGCCTAAGCAGTGGAGACGGGCTAGTAGTAGGGGCTTGTGCAAGGTGGAATATCGCAAATACATATGGTAGTATTAAGATAATCTATATTACCCCCTAGCCATCTCATAATTAAAAACTAGTCATCTCATAATTAAAATCCTCTTAAACTCCAACTTACATTAATAATACAAAACTTATGAATTAATATTCCAAAAGTTAAATTTCATATCCTTGTGTATGTAAAAAAAAATGTATGGCTACTTTTTACATTTTTGGTATAAATTAATGACTAATTTTTACACCAAAAAATGTTAGAGTTAACGGAGGCTAACAGTGTTAGCGGCCATAGTCATTTTTACTCCATTTTCAAAAGTTAAATATTACTTTTGATATAAAAAATTGTTGAAAGTTATTTTTACTCCTTTAGAAAATGTTAAAGATTATTTTTACTCCTTTAGAAAATGTTGAAGGTTATTTAAGAACTTTAACCCTTTCTTTAAACTAGCCCACAAAGTATGAAAAAAATAAAGATAAAATTATCTATATAAAAATATTTCACCTCCTCTTCCCTTATAAACTAAACACAGTAATACTAAAATCTCTCCCCTCCCCTCTTTTATAATTAATCTAAATAGGGTAGTATTAAAATCCCTTCCTTAACCTCTCTTTCATTAAAATCACTACCGTCCCCTCCATCGAACCAAACAATTAGCTAAAAAAATAGACTCTGACGGGAAGCCGATGTCTGAGAAAAAGAAGAGGAGAAATGGATCTAACAAGAAACAAATAAAAGAGAAAGGAGTATAAACAAAAACAACTACCCGGTAATCAGAGGATAATATAATCGAACATGAGCTGAGAAACAAAGAGTGTTGTAGCTGGGTTTTCATTCTGAGCAGAGAACGTGAGATGTCGGACTGTAAATTTGCACGATAGAAATATGAAAGTAAGAGAGAGGGAGACGTTCTAGAAGAGGAAGCATTTAATCACCAGTGAGTAATAACTAATAAATATAAGAATGCTCTATACTAATATTCTTTGGATAAAAGAAGCAAACTGAAATGAAATGTAGCCGAAGTTTTCTTCTTTTCAGGCATTAGATGCATGTGACTTTCCTCTACCAAGGTGAATCTATTTCAGATTTATGGCATTCAAATATTGTTTCTGTCCTATTTATAAAACCTAGTTGATTTTTTTTAGAGAATTTTAAAAAAATTTTAAAAAAGCTAATTACATTATTTAATCATATCATATATCATATTTTATTACATTATATATTAGTTCATAAGTCAAACAACATAATTTAAGGAAAAACGATAAATTTTAATGTCTTAAAGTCATGTAATTAATTTTCTTATGATTTTCCTATGATTCTCTAAAAAAGTCAACTGGGTCTTATAAATAGGATCGGAGGTAGTAATTTTTAATAATAAAACAAAAGCATCAGCTTTCTATTCTGGGAAACCTTTAAAAAAAGACAATTGAAATAGTAAAAAAACAATTTAGGATCACGAAATCTAAAAATTCATATTAATCATTTGATAGAAATATGAAATGTTTGGAATCTTGAAATTTTATGAAATTATGTAAATGTTTCTAGATTTTCGCAACAATAATATCTTAACTCACAATAAGAGTATATCAATTCACAATAACAAAGGCATTTAAATAATATGTATTTAAGCCGTAAGTTGCTGTGAATTGAGATACTTTTGTTATGAAAATCTAAGGGTATTTACGTAATTTCACAAAATTTCAAGATTCCAAAAATTCCATATTTTTACCAAAAGACTGAGATGTAATTTTCAGATTTCGCGGTATTGAATTATCTTTTTACTATTCCAAATGTCTCTTTTGGGATTTTCCCTTTTATTTTTTATAAATAAAAAAGTGTTCTTCTATTTTGCAATGCCTATTAGGGAGTATTATATAACAAAACTTATTGGAAAAATTTCATTAAAATACCATATAAAATTGTAAAACCCCAAAAGGGCTACTAAAATTGGAAAAAGACAATTTGTACTTAGGGTAAGAATCTGGATTTTTCAATTTGGTTGATGTGAGCCATGCTAAAGCACACTGAGAGAGGAGAGATATATACCTAACACTAACATAAATAGTATCGGAAATAACAAGATTAATAATGTAAATAACAAGACTGGTAATGGGATTAACAAGTCTGTCCTGATTTTGCATTTAAATTTGGTGAACATGTTTTGACATAATCAATAGCGGAAATAACAAGACTCGTAATGAAATTAATAAGTCTATCCTGATTTTATATTTTAAGTTGATGAACATTTTTGACATAATTAGTAGGGGAAATAACAACACTCGTAATGGGATTAACAAACTCATTCTGATAACTGTTTTTCTCTCTCTCCTCTATCAGCCTCTCCCTCTCTCCTTTGTCTCTCTGTATCAGCAAGGGTCACATCACTAAAATGCAAAAACCCAGATCCTACCCTAAGACCAAATTGCCTTTTCCCAATTTCAACAACCTGTTTAGAGTTTTACAATTTCATATGATATTTTAATAGAATTATTCTAAACTTATTTGTAAATTAATTCAATTTCGTTTTAAATATGCTCTTCTTCTTCTTCACATCCATATTTCTTACATAAAACTTTTTCATATTTATAATTTTTAATTTTAATTACTTGTGATTTGATACTAACTGTTCTCATCCCAAATGCAAAGATGAGTCGGATTATAATTTTATACTTCAATAATGTAATTATACGTTCTGTTGGTTTGTTTTAACTTCTTTTAACCTGTTTTTACAGTTCAGGACATAAATATGGAAAATAAGTTTTATCTTTGATTGCCAAAAAGTGCTTTTTAGAGTTGTCACTTTATATTTATATTATTATGTATGTATAGTTTTCTTTAACAAATGTATATACTTCTTTCAATCCTAAATATAAGAAATTGTTGACTTTTTTAGAGATAGAGGAAGGTAAATAAATTACTTAATCATATCATATATAGTATATCATTATATTATATATCAATTTATATGTTAGACAAAATAATTTAAGGAAAAACAATAAATTTAAATGATTTTAAATAATTTAACTAGCTATTTTAAGATTATCCAAAAGAGTCAACTAGATCTTATAGTTAAGACCGAATGTAGTATAATATAATTTTTATTTAATTTTTTATAAACAATACAAACGGTGTTTCAACCAATCTGATCTAAAGATTTAAGCCCTATTACTAAGGGTGTTCAAGAAATCTCAATCTTGAGAATTTTCCGTCTCAGTCGAGACCAAGATGGTGATCCCAATTTAATCCCGATCCCGGTGTTTTATTTTATTATTTTATTTTATAAATTCAATTATCATTTTATTTATGTATTATTACTCCTATTAATTAAGTTATATTTTTAAAATATGTGTATAACATCTTTAGTTTAAGTTAAACCACATATATTGCAATATTAAGCTTAACTATATATTATATAAAAATAATAATGAAGATGAAAATAATAACAATAAACATTATTTTTAAACTCTAGATCAATTTATGTAATTATTATTTGCATCATTGTTTAAACCTAAGACCGGGATTACCTAATCCCGATCTCAGTCCCAGGTTTTAAACATCCCTACCCATTAGCTTTTCCGGTTCATGTTTTAAAACACGGCTAGGGACTGTAGCGATATTAAATATAAATGTGAAATTACTATCTTGCCCTCATTGATTAAAAAAGCAAATACCTTCGTGTGCCTATTTTGACAAGTAATGCATTGATGACAAATTTATATACTTATCTTGACTAGTTTATGTGAATTTTTTGACAGATAATGCATTAACAACTTTATGTGCCTATTTTAATATGTTTATGTTATTATTTTGATAAGCTATGCATTGACAAATTTATATACTTATTATATGATATGTTTATATGTTTATTTTGACAAGTTGACGTGTCTATTTAAATAATTTTTTATATATATTTTGACAATTTTATACCCCCTATTTTGACAAATTCCTGCATTTATTTTGATAAATTATATATTGACAAGTTTATGTGCTTGTTTTGACAAGCGTATGTGCATTATTTGACAATTTATACAATGATCAGTGTGTGCACTTTTTTTTAGAAGCGTATGTGCCAAGTTTAACAAGTTATAAAGCATAGGAACTTATCTGCCTTCCAATTTTTCTTTTTTAATCAATGGAGTAAATAAATTCATTCCACAATCAGATTTAATATTAGTTTAGTCTCAACAGACTTGACAATGTGCTATAGAACTTTTTTTTCAATTTTTTTGTGGTTATTGGGAACTAAATGCTATTTGCCGTTGTTTTTATTTATTTTGCCAAACTTAACCTAGCACCTAATTGACGAAAGCAAATTCTTCTGCCTCCCCTGACCATAACAAAGCGCATAGTTACTCCTCGCCGAAGCCATTTCCATGAGCTGTGTTGCTTGACTGCCAACTTCTCTTCAGGTATGGTTCTCTCCAACAAGAAGCTTAAGCAGAAGCTCAGAGCGGAGTTAGCTCAATCTGAGCCCGCAAATCCAGATTGTTCTTTCAAAAATCTTCTTGACTCTGCGACCCCTGAAGTTCGCTTATCCAAGAGAGAGAAGCGCCGAGAGGTTCGCTCTTTGCAACAACCCGACACTATCCAAGAAGTTGGTGATGGTCGTAGCGTTGATGAGAGTAAAGATCACGACGAAACACAGAAGAAGAGCAAAAAGAGAAATAGGAAGGCTAAGGACAACGATGTGGAAAATGGGGCAGTAAAGGATGCGAAGAAATCGAAGAAGCGTGATAAGAAGAAGAAGAACAAAAACAAGAAAAAGGCCAAATCGGACCAGGAAAAGGCTGCTAATCCTGGAGATGAGAAGCTAGAGGCTTCAGAGTTAACTAAGAGTAATAATGGCAGGTAATTTACGATTATGCCCAGTTCTAAACTAGTAGTCTGATCAACATGCTGGTAACATTTGTGAAAATTTCTCAGTGAAAATTATTTTTAATTATGACATTTGTATTCGTAGTTGTTTATAGCGTTTAATTTTTGAATGAGTTAATAGGATGTTGAGGTTTATTCACATTTTAAGAGTTTGTCTTTCCTGTCCTGTTATATATATTAGGGAGCACAATGTAGATGTTCCTACCAAAGTGTATGTTGGAGGAATTCCCTACTATTCAACAGAGGATGATATTCGAAGCTATTTTGAAGGCTGTGGTACAATTACTGAAATTGATTGCATGACGTTTCCTGAAACTGGAAGGTTTAGAGGGATTGCCCTTATTAGTTTTAAGGTAAGAAGTATAGCAATATCATTTTTTTTGTTCCCTCTTTCTGTTCTGCCCCTTCTCTCTTGTTTCCGAATAGCAGCCACAATGAGTAATCGTAATATGATTTTAACTTGTGTCTAGCAACTCTTACAGCTTCCATGTCTATTAGAATTTATCGCTACTCTGTCCTTGCTAAGTTTAAATATTAACATAACAATTTGTAACTCACAAATTGGTTATCCTTCAGAGAATGAGAATTTTATTGGTCTTAATGCAGGAACCAAAGACGAAAACTACTAAGATGCTTGAATAAAATATTCCATATGCTTCTTAACCCTGTTCATTCCTACTGACATGAATGTTTTATAAGCAGAATGTTAGGACCCTAATTCAGTAAGGGCATAAAAGGGTTCATTTTTGGTGGCCTAGGAATTCTTTTTAACTATCCAGAGGTATTTTTGTTTTGCCATCTAGTGTTGGTCTTATTGTACAAACATGGAGGTTAATGCATTAGTGTCATTGGATTACCTGAAGTGGCAAGTTTTTTCTGCATAGTTTATTGTGGAGGATTACTATTTATTTGATATTGTTATGAGGAATATAAATATGTTCCTTAGTGCAAGCTGTTATTATTTTTATAATGAACCTTGTGGCTTAAAATATGATAGTTTAGGTTGATCTATGTCACAGGGGAGCCTGTACTAAAATTAAGGGAACAATTTCTGAAGTATTAAGTATTCCTACTTATCCTGATTCACCTGCTCATTTAAGAACTTGAACTTATAACCTTGACTAGGAAGATCATATATGTCTTCATTAAAGAAAAAAAGATTATTCATGGACAGAGCTACAGTTCTTGCCATTTTCTTCTCATCCATTTTCCTTACTTAACTATTACATGTTTTCCAATTCCTCTTTTTCTAGTTCTAATCTGCAACCCCTTAAACTCAGAATTCCAGGGATAAATATCCTATGGCTGCACAATGCTTAATGACCATAGGAAACTGGACCTGAGGGCCTCACTGGTTTCTCCTTTTTCTTTTCTTTATGTCTGTTGTGGCTCTGGTAACAACTTTTGTCATATGTAATCAATTATATGACCTTATATGGTCAAAAAGTGATACAATTATACACAGTTTGTGAAGATATATTATAATATGAAGGAGATGAGGTGAGAGACATGGTAATAACGTTTTGTTGATGTAAAATTATGGAAGCAAATAATCTTGCCTTTATCTGAGCCTGTGTGAAATTGCAATAATTTTAGATGCTATTGCAGATTTTGAGATAAGTCACTAATTATTGCTTTAAAATGACATTGAGGTCAGTGACACTTGCAGACTTGTTTACTATTGCTCATGGTTAAACCCGTGAAATGTATTAGACAGCCACATTAATATTAGTTGGTATATCTAATGAATCAATCTATCAATCAATAAATATGTATACAAGTATAAATAAGTTGCTGTTATTTTGCTATCTATTTTGATTTCCATGGTTTTGTTTTAAAAGTTTTGACTCTTCCTGTGATGTGCATTTTGATCCCTGTACTTTACTTTCAGTAAGTTTTAATATACCCGTGTAATCTACAAGGGCTGTGCTAGTTGTTGCTATTGCTTGTCAATTAGGAAGAAATGGCATCCATGCATTGGGCATGATGATGAATACATATCCTGTGTGTTGTTGATTCTACCATAACTTGGCAACTCTAAAACTTCTTTGAAAAACTCAAAAGTCAAAACTATGTATTCCTCCATTAATCCATGACTTTTTCTTTTTTCTTTTTAAAAAATCACAACTTATTATTCTAAGTATTTTTTTGGTCATGAAAAGGTCACCTGACTTTGAAAATTTGTCAAGGATTAATTTATTGTTTATGGACTATAGATCCGAGTCTTTTCATTATATACTGACCCTTTCTTGTTACTTCCGCAACAGACTGAAGCTGCTGCTAAACGAGCATTGGCTCTTGATGGATCTGACATGTTAGTATTAATGGCGATCTCCTCCTTTAAAGTGATTCTTTATTGTTCTTGTCCACTTCTCATGTCATGCTCATCAAACATTTAATTTATCTCAGGGGAGGGCTTTTTCTCAAAATCCAACCTTACAAAACAACTCGAACCGTTAAAGCATCTGATTTCGCCCCAAAACCTGTAGAGGGCTACAACAGAATCTATGTTGGAAATTTGTCATGGGACATAACAGAGGATCAATTAAAGAGTATATTCTCGAACTGCAGCATATCATCCATACGTTTTGGTACGGATAAGGAGACAGGAGATTTCCGAGGGTATGCTCATGTAGATTTCTCTGACAGTGAATCGGTGAAAACGGCACTTGCCTTGGACCAAAAGGTGATGCATGGGAGGCCTGTTAGGATAACATGCGCAGTTCCTTTGAAGAAGCCATGGAAACAAACAACAACCGATGCGCCTACACCCACCAACACCCAGGCTAGTGAGAAGTCAGGCACCACTGGAAGTGGCAAAATGAAGAGGAGGACATGCTTTGAGTGCGGTGAAAAGGGACATATTTCTTCTGCATGCCCTAAGAAACAAATAACTGATGCGCCTGCACCTGCGCCTCTGCCAATGGACTCTCAAGTTGATAGTGAGAAGCCAAGCTCCACTGGAAGTGGTAAGGTGAAGAGGAGGACATGCTTTGAGTGCGGTGAAAAGGGACATATTTCTTCTGCATGCCCAAATAAACAGAATATTGATTCAAATACAAGCTAGAAAAACTGTAAGGTTTTAGAGATTTCATTGTATTTTTTCAAGTTGGCTTATATACAAAAGCCATGTAGCAAAAGTGATATGTATTTGATATATATTTATTACCACTTTCATTCACTGATTTGATGCAGTTTTGGTGGGAAAAGTTTTGTAAAAGAATAGCAGATAAGAAATTTGGACGTTTGTGTTTTTTGATGCTATAGTTGTGATTTTCCTTTTGAGGCACATCAGTTTCCGCACTTTCAGCCTAGCTGCTGATAGACTTTACCTACTTGTCTCCTAGCTTTCGGTCTGATGGATTCACGGGACTACTTTTGATTTTACCATGATATAGACTTTAGGAAAATTAGTTGACAAGAAAATTAGTTGAGTTTTGACTTTTGAGCATTGTAAGATCTCAAACAATGATAGAAAAACAAAATACAGTGCACTCGGCACTTCAGTTATCTTATACACGTATCCATTATAGAGGTAAGATTGTAAAATCAGTGGTGACCTTTGTCAATTCAACTGTATGTTTGCTCACTTTTTGAGATGCATAAATCATACCGAGACATGTTGGTCCTAATATTAAAATGTTATAAATGTTAAAACATGAAATTTTGAGCTTGAGCGCAAGTGAACCTAGGAGGCATCTTTTGTAGAGCTGTCCTTGATAGAGCTTTACCTAAATTAAATTTAAATTAGTTGGGGTATAATGTAACTTCAACTAGCTCAAATGTGAATCAGTCAGAATTTAAAAGCGGTTTCAATTATTAACTCAAATCTAAATTAACGAGAGTTCAATGTGGATTCAAATGCCGAACTAGCTTCGTATTAAAAATAAATAAATATAGAGTCATAGTAATATTCTGATTTTAATCAAGAGGTGTTTAAAAATACCACTATTCTTCATCTTCATAAAACTTGTAATGTAAGGTCCTTAGGAAAATCTAATTAGTCCTCTACAAGTAGTCTCCCCTAGCATGATTCACATAGATCACATGACATCATTGTGCTATATCGAAATCTCTGCAACAAAAAGTGAGAAAATTTTGTTGAGTGAGTAGGTCCGTGAGCTTCCTGGGTAAAGTTAAAGACAATGGAACCCCACCAAAGTTTGCAAGGAGCAGAGAAAAAGGCCAACTCATGAATCTCTCTCAGATCAGTGAGATTTTATGAAGCTGGTGGTATGGCTCTTGTACGTACCACTATGCCATTATTCTATCCACCAAATCTAAATTCTTCCAGATTCTGCCATCAACCCATTTGGCACGGCCCAAAACAACCACACAAACTTGTCCACTCTATTATTCATCTCCTTACTGCCTCACCCCTTTATATTTATGTTCTGCATTCTGAACTTGCTTGCATTTGCATACGTTCCATTGCAGAGGAGGAGGAGAAACTCAGACTGATGTAAGAAGAAGAAGAAAAAACTCAGACTGATGTAAGTGGTAGCAAATCAGGTGTTTAATACTCTTTATCTTCGTGTTTGTATGGGGTAAACTTAGTTGAGAATATATTCAGCCATTCCAAATATTTTGTTGTTAATGGAGCACATTAACGTCGTGCAATGCATGTAACTGACTCACCGAATAGGATAAGTCTTGTTGTTGTTGTTGTGGTTGTAGTCTCCGCTTGCTATGAAAAGCTCTCCAAGTCAGATTCGATTATAGATGACAAGAGGAACAAACTCAGTTCAAAACACTCCAAATGGAGAAGAAAATGTTAGGAAGAGAAATGAGTGATGTGAAGAGCAGGATTAAGAGCAAAGAAGAAGTGAAAGTGGTGAGTGTGATATACTATATAGCTAGGAATGGGCAGCTTGACCATCCACATCTCATGGAGCTTCCTCTCTCTTCTCGCACAATGCTCTCTCTCAAAGGTATATATACTAGACCACCACTTGCTCTTTTCTCACCAACTTCAAACAAATTAGTTAGTTTGTTAGTTCATTATTTAATTAATATTATCTGTGTTTCATTAAATTTGTGATGATGATGATGTCCTTTGTTTTGTGACCAGATGTTATTAATAGACTGAATTTTCTCCGTGGAAAAGGAATGGCTCATTCATATTCTTGGTCTGCAAAAAGGTACATAGCATATGCATTATCAGGATCTATATTTATCATTATTGTATGTTTTATATCTTTTTTTAAAAAAGATAAGATTATAGGTTTTATATTATAATTTTGGCATTCAATATTTTTGTGGAAAAAACTGGTATTCTTCCCTGCTTGGGTTTTTCCATTTCACATTTGACCTCTATCCCAATAAATAACTATGCTCACATTTCTAAATAGAAGGAAAGGCTATTGTGCAGTTTTACATACAAACAATTTAATTATTAAAAAGTTTTTTGAATTATCAATATGTCTTAGGGATGGTATTGAAAATCGGACCGGATCGGCCAGTTCAGATCGGAAACCGGTGAACCGGTTTGGTAACCGATCCGATTTAATGTGTATTGTAGGAGTGAACCGGACCGGTTCATACTAAACCGGTTCACCCCTTTTTTTTTTTTTAAAAAAAAAAATTAATTAATTTCCTTTATAATTTTATACTAATAAGCCTAAAATCTTAACTTTTTCACCGGTTTAGCCCTGGTTTAGTTATCCAGTCTAACCCACTGACCCTTAATCTAGTACCTTAACCGATTCAGTGACCGGTCCGGTTTTTAATACCTTGGTCTTAGGTAGTTTGCTGCTACTAGATTATCCCTAGGTGTGTGTTTGAATCACACTTCCCAATTCCTATAAATGACTAATCTAGTGTCATAATATGTTGTAATTTCCTGCACTGAATTTTGTCACTATACGTTACTAGCGAGATTTTTGGTGATTATTAGATTCTCTAGGGAAAAAAAATATGTTTCTTTTCATTTAATTCAGTAGAAAGACTATGGTTTTCTTGAATTACCATCCAACTTGCCTCAAATTATTTTGATTGATTTGATATTAAGGCTTATTTTAAGTTTTAATTGGGTTCTCTAAGTTAGTAGGTCTCTCTCCTCCAATACCATTTGTTCACTAATTAATTGTGTCTCTATTTATGAAATTGACATGGAATTTAATAATGAAATTGTTGACTTTATTTAAAACAGATTAATTACGCGATGATTTGACACCTCATCCTATAGAGGGGTCACTTCAATATAATTTTATTTTTTACCTTTAATTTCCAATAACTTTTGCTATTGGATGCTTTGAAGATTTCCTTTCAATGGTTATGCGAAAGCTTGATTATGCTTATGTGCTTTGAAGATATTTTTTTTGAAAAAAGCAAGTTATAAGATTAGGTGAGTACACTATTGTCCAAAAAAATAAAATTAAGATAACCAAATGTCGAAACGTAATTTGCAGAGAGTCCATGATTTCAATTTTTGTTTTTTTTATTAAACCATGATTTCAAATTTTGATAACTACCCAAATTCTTTATTTTTTTTAGTACTAAAAATAGTCATTTTTAACGGCCACATTTAGGTGAAGATATTATATTATGAAGAGAGAAATCGTTAGAAGATATTTTGATAGCTCTAAAAAAACTTAACCGAGAATTTCGTAAAATGTTATGATTAAAAATATAAGAAAAAATTACCTAAAAGTTTCAGATTAGAAAATTAAAAACAGAAAGATCCCAAAAAAAAATTCAAGTTTTTCAAGTTTGATGTATAAATAACACAACTCAATTTAAAAATATGGAAGTTTGACTTGTAATTATAAATTATTAAATTTAAATTGTAAATATTCAATTTTAATTTGTAAATAATTTTTTGGGGATCTTCTAATATTTAATTTACTGACATAAGACATGAATATTTTTTTCACAATGTAATTTGCCCAAGCTTGACAGATTTGATTTGATCCATTGGGCTAATATGAAAGGTTGCCCCTTAAGCCTGGTTGTAGTAGTGGGCTTGGTTTAGTATTTTTTTCAAAATTACTCAATATCCTCAACAAATTTTCAGTGCATTTAATATCTTAAAATATTGTTTAGGATAACACATAGTATACTAAAGTAATTTTTGGTGCATTTAATAGCTTAAAGTATTTTTTCTAGTAACACGTAATATCCTAAAATAATTTTTCCATGAAGTATTTTTTTCAATAGTAATGGCACCTCTAGCTCTAGAACACCAAGTACTAAATATTACTAAAAGGATAATTTAGGATGCAAAATGTAACTTAATAAAAAAGTTAAATAGCTAGATTAGGTTTATGAATACACACACTTTCTCAATTCTGAGTTATAAGACACTCCAACTAATCCACCTAAATAATAATAAAAAAAATGTATGTTAACGCATTAAATATGTCTTTAAGTTTAAAAACATATAACTTCATCTATATTAAATAAGGTTTTTATTATAAAAAAGATGAAGTTTTAAAAGGGAGACTTTAATTTTTTGTCTCTGATCTGTAGTTTCTTCAATTCCCATCATGTTGTTGTTTTGCCCCCTCTTTGCTGGTTTTGTTCTTTGTGTAAGATCCGATATTATATATATTGGATGCTGATTTAATTTATCGCCTCATCATGATCATGAAGCTATTCTCTTCCCTTCCCATGTACAGTAGCTTTTAGCAAGGTATTAAAAATCGGACTGGTCACTGAACCAGTTAAGGTACTGGGTTAAGGGTCAGTGGATTAGACCGAATCACTAAACCGGGGCTAAACCGATGAGAAAATTAAGATTTTAGGCTTATTAGTATAAAATTATAAAGAAAATTAATTAATTTTTTTTAAAAAAGGAGTGAATCAGTTTAGTATGAACCGGTCCGGTTCACTACCAGTTTGACCGGTTCACATCCTACAATACACATTAAACTAGACCGGTTACCAAACCGGTTCACCGGTTTTCAGTTTAATCCGGCCGGTCCAGTCCGATTTTCAATACTATAGCTTTTAGTCATAAAAATAATCACTTTCTGTTTCTTTGCTTGCATAGTCTCTACTCACTCACATCACATCCAATCCAAGCTTCCAAATTCTCTGATCAATCTCCATTGGCAACTTCATGGGCTCATCCTACTTCTCACTGAGCATCATATCATTATATTTGGATCACTTTCTTTTGTTTTGTTTTGTTTTTTCCGATTCAATTCCATTGATCATCCTTGTCACTGAGGTCCTGATTCCCCTTTTCATAGTCTTTCCCTCTCGCGTGCATGCTGGTCTGTGGGTCTTTGTTAATGGCTTACCTGTTGTAGTGTTGTGTACCACAGTACTGTCCAGTTTGTTCAATCCTTGGCATCTTGTACGTTTTGACACTTTGCTTGTTTCTCATCATCTGGTTTTGGCCTCACATTTCGTGTTGTGCTCATTATATATTATTGACCACTATATATCCTCGATCGCTTCCCATCCATCTTCACCTTCCGGGGATCATTTTCCGTTCACATTTCTCCTTAATTAAGCATGTCGTCGGCACAGTATGTCGCCGCCGGTGAAGTTCTCTCTATCGATCTGGCCCATCCTTCATTCTACTCCATCATCGTAAACGACCCAAGGCAACGTAACGCAGCCTCATTACATTCCTTTCACAGGGTCTACTGTAGACGTCTCGCTCTTACCTGGATCCGACTTCTCTTGGCTGCGCTGCTTATATAGACACACACACACGTAACACTTTGACTAGTCAACTAGTATATTGGACCGAGTCACGGCCACATATACATACATCGGGTCCCATATAATAACAAAATCGGGGCATGAACTTTTCAACATAGTGATTAAGATAATCAGGTAATAACCTTGTATCTTGTATTGGTCAAAACTGATGGTCAACCGATCAAACAACCCATTTTTTATTATAATATGAGTAATATCGGTACTTAATACTGTAACATTTAGTCCACCTTTTTTTTTTCAATACAGTTTGATCAAATCAATGTTTTTAAGCCATATACATATGTATACCCAGATAGCATTTAAACAGTACAGGAAAAATAACTACATAAGCGAAAAAATAGGTATGCATATTTTGAAATTATAAATTGTAAAATAAGTAGTAGTATATATTATATGTATATACACATTTTGGATAAGTATGCCGGTAATGATGGATTTTGTTTTGCTCCCTCACTATATTATAGTACTTATTTGTATTTCTATATTATTATTTTTGTCATGGATCATTATGTCTATTATATTGGAATATGTTGTTTAATTTTCTTAACTTTTATTTAGATTATTTAAAATTACAATAAAATGATTGTGAAATAAGGAGATATCAGAATACTACATAGAAAAAGGGTAGCAGAGTGCCTATACGTATGGGGTATACTAACTTCCTTTCAAAAAATCATATATTTAATACTAACTATTTATTTTAATTCAAGATAGACGGTAGCCAATAAGGAGAAAACTCTTCTAATTAGCATAATTTTTTTTCTTGTGCAGATTTGAATTAGATACAATATTTAACTCAATCACAACAAATAGTAAGTTTACTTTTTTTTTTAATTCAGAGTAGGTACAGTAGGAAAATTGTCCATTATTTAAATTTTAATGTTGTTGGAGCTTTTTTTATATATATAGTTATTTAGCTAGGTTATATTTAAGCATTGTTGACCCCAATTGCGATGCTATACTAAATGAATTTTCTACATTTGCATAAACTCAAATTTAAAATTTCATGCTCAAATTTAAAATTTCATGTTTAAGTGGTCAAAACTTGTCGTAAACCAAGGGATTATTCAGTCAAGAGTTTTAGAACTGACTAACTATGGCGGATTTTTGTCATATTTTAAGCCTAAAATGACGAGAGCAGAAAGTAATGTGGCGGGTGAACTAAAGCTAATAATAGAACGTAAAATCTCCGAAATGGGAGGTGATGATGACATTTAATTACCCTAAGTTTATAGCCCCTGCGTTCTTTGACACTACTAAATTTGTAAACGTAGTAGCTGGAAGAAGAACGGGCAAAACTTACAATGCTGCACAATGGCTACCAGATGAATTAATGAATCCAGCTAATGAATGGGATTTCAACCCAATGGGTTTATGGGTAGATACTTCACAGGGAAACATAGACAAATATGTAGATCAGTATTTTAAACGAGTTCTCAAAGATGTATGGAGTTTGTGTCACTATCGAAGTGATAAAAAGATATTAAAATTACCTAATGGAATACCTATAATATTTGGTAGTGCAGAAAGACCAGAGTTACT
>JBAGKO010000008.1:13148368-13165423 GCA_037177275.1 Acacia concinna
ATCCCTTATTTCATGCCTACTATCACTCTTCCCATTTCCTATTTTGCCCTCCTTAGACATACTCCTATCAATTTGCTCATCCTGAAAATCACGCCCCCTATTTGTGGTGTCAATTAATGGAAAATCGTCATTATGAGTTAAAGATCTAGAATTTTTTCCTTCCATATCTCCTTTCTCCCTTAAAGCATTAAACCGTGATCCACCACCATTAACACAAGAATCCTTTATTTCATGCCTACTATCACTTTTCCCATTTCGAGCCACCCCCATCCTCCTATTATGTCTTAGATGTTGAACCAACATCCACTCATTATACTGAACCGCCGAAGTCAACAAAAGACTTTCTTGAACATGGGATTCTGGATTGGACTTAGACCCCAAACTACCCACATTCTCCACCATCTCCATTCCTTTCTTGCCAATATTGCCATTGCCCTATTCTAAACTCCTTATCGCTTGTTGATTTGATTTGAAAGTGCAATGATTAATATCATGCTTGTACCTTCCGCATTGAAATCATATGAGATGGATGCCTTCATGTTGTATCTGTTGTTCCTCGTCATTAATAAATATAACCTGTCATAAAGGTTCTCCCAAGTCTAGTTCCACGCACAACCTAGCAAAATGTCCTTTCTTTTGACATAAAGTATTCATATCAACCTTTAAAACATTGCCCACTTGAGATCCCAACACATACAAAATACCTTTATCATAGTAGTTCAACGGAAGATTCGTAAACTTGCAATTTTTGTTATCTTCTTCACCTTCGGTTTAAAATCCATTCTCCATGGTTGAACAACTAAATAATGATCAAAGATGAGCCAAGGACCACCAGTAATCACCAAGTCATAATCTCGATCATTTGTGAACTACACCACAAAGAAGCTCGAACCAATATCAATAGTTTCTACATCATCGTCTCGCTCCCATAATTGCTTCACTTTTTTCTCTAAATATTCTAGATCAATCATACGTCTAAGAAGCTTCACAATCAACACGTTCTGTCACCTCTTGGCTAGTCGAACATTTTCCTTAGGACGAGTTAGCACATTTGGTCCATTTTCCATCATCACTACTTTAACTCGCTCTTGCCATTTGCCATCGCTCCACCAGTCAGCTTCCTCCTCCATATCCTCTCTCTCATTAGTAACTATTTCCTTAAAAGACTTCTGCCAAGCCGAATGAACTTCAGATTTCATTGAATCATCGACCTTTTCCTTTTCCGATGGACTATCATCATCACTCATCCATTCCTTTACACACGGAACTAAAATATGATCCTTAGAGAATTCCATCGCATCTGCACGAACCTTCTTTCTACTGCGTGCCAAAGCATCTCTTTCCTCTGGCGACACCGCTAGATTCACTCTCTCTCAACTCCTCTCTCTCCCCCGTTCACTCATCTCTCTTGTTCAGACCTCGACAATTCTAAACAGGCATCCATAGTCTTGCTTTTTTTAAAAGTAAGGGCACTAATACTCTTACTAAAATATAAGAATTTACTATATACGAAATTGAGCCTTTAGCCCATGGTATAAAAAATATAGATGTATTAATTAATTATAACAAATTTAACAAAGTCCAGAGGCACTGTTGGTGAGGTTTTGAAGGATGAGGCGAAGTCTACTCGTTTTGGCTTCTAGCTTATGCCTTTGGGGTGCTTCAATAATATTCTTCAAAAGGGGATGTGTGACTGATTTGGCTCTCTTTTTGTGATTATTATTTTCTTTCCATTGTATAGAAAAAAAATATCAGATTATCGATTTATAAAATAAATTAATTTGCAAAAATAAAATATGATAAACAAATTGAATTAAGATTTTATATTTAGAATCAAATTTAATCCCTAGTTTGTTGATATTGAAGGAGTATCCTAGTTAACTATATGCTAACATTTAGGTCAAGCATGCTTGATTCTTAATATTTTAGAAGGATTTAATTAGGATTCTCTTTAAAAAGAATATCAGATTATTGATTTATAAAATAAATTAGTTTGTAAAAAGAAAAAAGATAAATATGATAGACAAAATGAATTAAGAGTTTATATTTAGAATCAAAATTAATCTTATTTGACCATATGCATGCTAACATTTGGGTCAAGCATGCTTGGTTCTTAGATGAATGGATATAATAAAAATATTATAATAATCCTCTGAAGATAACAAGAATATTATCTGTTATCATATTCTTATTCTTTTTATTTTTCTTTTTAAAAAGTTCAAGTACCAATTATATATATTCACATTCACAAAGTTTTCCACTTATGATGATCATAATCCCGGTGACTAGCTAGTGACAAATTTTGCTATCATACTTTGGTTTTCATAAATTAAAGTATCAAACCCACTCCTTCACCTTTTTGCTTTTAGATAAATAAAGACATTAAGAATCACTAAAATATGAGAATTTTAAAATGATTTAATTCCTATGAAGTGTTTAAGAACTATTATAGAATTAGACTTTTCCGCTGGAATGAACCTCATTTCTTTCAATAAACTTGGTTCTCTATCTTAATTATTTTTATTGAATAAATTAAAATTGCTGCTTATTAAATATTGATGTCATTTCAACAAATAATTGTATGAAATTTTTACTAAAATCAGTGTTGTAATTGTTACTTTTTTTTGTGTGGCCAAGTTGTAATTGTAATTGTTACTTATTAAGTTTAAGTTGTTAGTTGTTTCGTTATTTTTCAAATTAAAGACATTTGGATAATTAAAAAAAAAAACCGTCTCGCAGACTTTTAAATGGAAAGTAAATGAGCAGAATAGGCCACCTTTCTTTAATGCCCTGCCCAGCAGGTCAATTGCCAGCCAACCATTATTATTATTATTATTTGCCTTCCAACTTCCATTATTAATATAAAGGGGGATAACATATAAATAGTATTTAAATTTTAAAATTTAAAATTAGTGATTTTTAAAAACTTAAGTTATTAATTGTGATATAAGTTTAGTTAATCTCATTATTTTTATAGACAGCAGGATTGATTTGATATTTTGAAATTTAAATAGTATTTATATGTCATTCTCCCTAATATAAGACATATAAGAAAGTATAATTTAATTTTCAAACTCCATATAATGCATCAAGAAAAATAATAAATATTATACATCAAAGAAAACAAAAAATATTCTAAAAAATTTAAGGAGATTTTGAGGGGCATTTATATTGATCTAAAGTATTTACTCTGTGTTCTTAATTTTATAGATTTTATACTTTTTACATTTAAATTATTCTTTGGACAAAGATATTAATTAATACAAAATTAACGATGTAGATTGAAAAATTTTAAAACAATAGAAGATGTAGAACACTCAAATATAAATTGAATAGGCTATACAAAACATTCATATTTTGCATGAAATCCATAAAAGAAAAAAAAAGATGTGCCAAACATTCCATCCCTAATAGTAGTATAAATTTTAGGATAATTCACAGTATAAACATGCAAATTATATTGGAGTCTTTATAAGATTTATTTTATCACAAATTAAATAAGGAATAAGAGTGAATTAACTTCTAACATACTTTTATAATATTTCACCGGAAACCAAAAAAAAAAATCTTAAACCACGAAATTAAACAATATCTCACAAAAAACGCCACGAAGGCAATGCTCCCTCACATAGAAGAAATTGAATGGTTCTCTTTATTTAACTCCGATTCTAATAGCATGCCTAGATATTGGAAATGATATGGACAATATGTTATGATTAAGAATTTAAGAATATATTAGATTAAGATAATGTAATATATAATTGGATACTTAATATATCATACTATGGATGACAATATGATTGTTGGGATTTAGAATCAGATTGTAAAAGACAAGATGATTTATAGGGATTAAATAATATTAATAATAATAAATAAGTCCTAATATGACTTAAACCAATAAATGACACTTAATTGGTCTTTAACTAATGTGTCCTGAAACTCCCATCAAACCTACTTCAAGCTCATTGCTTTAAATCACTGTTCGTGTCATGATTTGCCCAGATATTTGAAACAATGTTCTTAAACCCACAGTAGATTGGCTAACCTAGCCTAAAAACTATCGGTAGTTTGGTTCGGGATTGAACTGGTTCACACTTTTTTAAAAATATAAATTGATTTTTTAAATTTTTCTTTAAAATTTTATATTAATAGCTTTAAAATATTTATTTCCTTACTAGTTTGGCCCCTGAGTTAACTCTGATTTAAACACTATTTAACCTTTAATTCTACTATTGGGAATTCGGGCCAACCTGCCCCTGTTGAGCCTGCTTCTTTGGCAAGCTGTCATTTGGCTAGCTTGAGCCTGTCAACCCACCTAATTTTTTTTTTAAAATTATGATTCTTTTTTATTTCCACTTTCTTTTTCTTTTACCTACTCATATCACACTTCATTTCTTTTATACATTTGTATTATGCAACCATTTTTCATTTTTACTTTCATTTTTTTCATCACTCATCACAAAAATATGTGATTTCTCTCTTTTAAATTTAATAATAGTAGATTAAATAAATATAATATGAAAATAATAATGTCACATAAAAAGTATGAGAAATTTGTTAAATACAATATTAAAGATAAGGGGATAAGAACCAACAAGGTCTTGAGTTCAAATCCTACTATCGATGTGAAGACCTTGTTGGTGGGAGATCTGTAAATATCTCTGTAAGCGTTCTTTGAGCCTAAAGGCATGCCCTGGCCTTGGTGAGCCCCCAGGATCCAACTCACCTAAACTTTTTTCTATAAAAAAAAGATAAGGGGATAAGAGTATTTGACTCAAATAATTTGAATTTATATTGTCAGAATAATTAAATTTTTTTAAAAAAAGTTAAATGGGCCAACTCGCTAGCCAGCGGGCCGGTCTGCCTAACCTGTAGGCTAAACAGGCTAGCCCGCTTCATGCCAGCCCGAGCCTACCTATTTTGGCGAGCTAAGGGCCCAATCCGTTTTACTTGTTGTACTTAATTCAGTATCCCAGTCAACAACCAATCCAAACTTCAAAACCTTAATTTAAATACTACTTTAACCAATATACAAGTCTATGACATAACTTGTCTCCTCCAAGTATATAGTTGTATGTTAGGCATTCAATATGGGGTTTTGGACTCTAGAAACATATATTTTAATCTCTTAAATCTATATATTTTGTTTTGGGCAAAGTGATAGAACTATCGTTTAAGTTCACATCACCTCAATTATCATATCTTAAAACTTAACAATTTTTTAACTTTATCTTATATAATATATACTATATTTTATAAGAATAAAGTCTATATACTAATAAATGAAGAGCAAACTTGTATATTTATAAATGAAAAAAAATTAATAATGTGTCCTATAAATAGGACAAAAGACATTCTTTATCAACCATGTAAATAGGAATTTAGGAATGCAACCTATTTTATTTCAGATAAAAAAGGTAAGAAAATCATTCTAATTTATTAATAACATGCTTCAACTTGATTAATTTAAGCACGCACACAATGTAGGCCTAAAACACAAAATTTAAGTGTCGGTCCCGTAATTTTATAAATTGATTTTTCAATCTTTTAAACCCAACACTATTAACAAAAAAAAAAGTTGACATTGAAATTTTAAATATTGACAAAAAAATTTCAAATACTGGAATATTAAATTTAATTTTCAAATTAATTATGATTATTTGAAAAAATAATCATTCGAGAGTATTATTATTATTAGGATTAACAAAATATTTTAAAAAAATTAAAAGATGAAAATAAAAAAATTATAGAATCAACTGTGCAATTTCGAAAAAAAGAAACGAATATCATACTAATCTAAACCTGTTTGCTAATGCGCAAGACAAATTACTAAAAAGTGGAACTCCAGATAAATCCAACTGAGGCAACATCTATACAAGGTAACGTACCAAGTGGTCATCAATGTTGCTATCTTCAAGTCAATAAATCAACTTTTGAGATTACATGAAAAAATAATATAAAAACATAAAAAAAAAATTGGAGTTGAGATAATATTGAACATGAACCAAACATAATTAGAATTCTACAATCTATAAAAGCTCACACACACACACTCCAATTAGGGTTCCACAATTTCAGTTTAAGAGTAAAAATTTAGAGTGACTATATAATTTTCTTAATAAGAGTTTACTCACTCAAACAAAACTTTTTATTTTCGAACCTGATTAATTTTTTCAATTAAGAGTTTGAATTTTCTGAAATAAAAAAAGATTTGTCTAACAAATACCTGTCGGTAACTTTTTGACTATGTTTTCTAAGAATTAGCGAGTTTCATGTATTACAAAGAGGATAACAAATAAATCTAAAATGTTTGTAATTTGTGAAATAATGCATCTTGTTTTTCTTTTAAGACTATTAACGGGTTGTTTGGCGTCCTATATCAGAAAAAAAAAAAAAAAAAAGACTATTAACGGGTTAATGTCTATTTTTACTATGAAAGCTTTCGTTTAGACATTGTGGATATTTGGAATTTTTTATATATCAATATTATTTCGAAATGGTTAAAATGAAGCAATGTTGCCAAGTCATTAAAAATATTAATAATCAACATTAAATGTTTTAATGGTCATGATGAATGTCCTACTTTTATAATACTTTTGAGGCATTATTAATCCAAAAGAAACTTTCGAATATGCATAGCTCTTATAAACAAAGTTGAACATTAACTCATAATTAAATATAACCGAACACCAGCACAAACCCCTGCGGGAAATATGAACCCATAAAAATAACTTCCATTTTGATTTTTTCTTTTTTTGCCAGTTATGATTCTTTAAAACTTGAAAAAGGAAAGGTCAATGATTACTGAAAACAGTGATAAAAAAAATTGGATATTTCAGACTACAAAATTCATGAGTTGATTATTTTTCAAATAAAAATAGCAATAAAAATGAGGTAAAGCATGAGTAATGGCCAGATTTCAATAAATGAAAAAAGAAAAAACACTTATCTTATTTGCTTACACTTCTCATTTCTCCAAAGCATAATTCAATAAAAGAGAGAGAGAGAGAGAAGAAAATTCACAATTTTTTCCCTCAAAGAAAAATCAAATTTACTGCTCTTTAAATATGTATCTCGAAATTATTGAAAGACTATAAAGCAAGGAAATCTTCGTTGTTCATGTCCAGAAAACTCAGTCCTCTTGCTTAGCGAAGTATTATTCATTCTGCTTTTGGTGCCCACGTTTCCTTCCCTGTCATAGATAAATAGCTCGTGTTGTTCATGTTTTATGTTATCATTCATTCTTTGATTCCCCTCTCTCTATCTTTCTTCCCATCTCCATCACTCTTTCCATCCGCGTTTTTCTCTCCCTTAAACTTACCATATCAAGTTTTGAATTCACGGACACAACCCCATTTTTAATTAAACATGTTCATCCTTTTTGGGCTTCATCTGATTTTGCTTCCATTGATTTGAAATCGGGGCTCATTATAAATGGGTTTCTCTACTTGAAGCTTGTTTTGATTTTCTTGGCTTTTATTGTTGGTGGGGGACTTTCGAAGCATTCTTCTTAACATGGGTTCCATAAGAGGGATCAAGAAGAGGAAGAAGGCCGAGAGTAAGGATGAAGACGATGCTTCACAAACTCCATTGCAGTCTCTTCAACCCCAGCCCTTGGATTGGTGGCAACAGTTTTCCCAGAGAATATCAGGTACCTTCGATACACAATACTCGACGCTAAATGTTCTTGGTCGTTAGATTTTGTGGAATTTGTACATTGATATGGTTTTTCATTGAGTGGGGTATTAGCTGAAATTTAAAGCTCTCAATGGTTTGTATGAGTTGGGTCAAATGAACATCTCAACGACCACAGGTATTGGTCGATTTGACATTTGGTCTATATATTTTTATAAATAAACTTAGGTGAGAAATGTGCTGCTAAGAAAATGTTCAAATGTCAGATTTTTAGTGAAAAACGTTACGGCAGACAATTAGAAAATTGAGTTCTCTCTATATTATTTTTTTACAGTGTTACTTTAAAAGAATGGATCAATGGTTATCTTCATAGATATGGTTCACTTTGCTTTATTATTGTAATTTTCCATGAAAGAAGTTGCAAAGTTATTGTTAATAATGTCTGATATTGCTCTGCACTTGCTATGTGTTGTATGCTACGCGTTGGTAGTTTATATGTTTCATGTCATGAAATGTAAGTATAAAATCTGCTATATTATGTTAAACTTTTTTGTTGACATTATATCTTGATGCTGCATTAGATGAGCATACTTCTTGGTTTGCTGCTTTAACCTGATTTATGTTTTTACTCAGAAGAAACTGATATCTAAAATCTGGAACATTCCCATATCGAAATATGTTTCTTCATATATATATATATATATATATCCTTGATAATGTGTCAGTTTATTATCTTAAGCCTACTCATTGTGAATGTGCCTGCTGTAAGTTACTGTTTGCACTGATCCAACTTCTCTCTGTCCAAGAATTTCGAAGTTATTGATCCGAGCGCAGCATCAACTTGACTTTTGTTATCTTTTCCTTTTGTTGCTACTTTGAATGTATTCTTCACTTTGAACCTTTAAAACTTAACATCTTGTGGTTATCTTCACATGAACTGTGCACTGTCCTTTCTTTGTGCAATTTATTTTGTATGATTAAATTGTACTCTTTTTAAACTTAGATCTTCGTTGATTTAACACCACCTTATGTCAGGAAACTGGTGAAAGAAAACTGAGAGTGAATTCCCATATCTTACTACATTCTGTCTCAGAATCTTGCTTTCTCTCTCTCTCTCTCTGACTTCTACTTTCAAGGAATCATATAGATTGACTAGTTAGCTGAAGTGTGAGCAATGAGGATTGTATAACTGAATTTCCTTATCACAGATAAATTTACACGATTGTTGTGTTCACCACAATAGTAACTTACTCAAAACTTCTTATTTATGTGTTAAAAGGAACCATCTTGCCATGTTTTTATTATTTCCATACTTCTGAAGAGGGAAAATCAAACAAAAGAAGGACCTTGCTCTTGTATATCCCTATTAAGTTTCTGAACCTTGATTGATAGTGATATAGAAAAAGCTTCAACGGATATGCAAGTTTCTTCAATGAATTGGGTTCAAAAATCATTGAAAATGTTATATCTTATTAATTCAAATTGTATCTAACTTTCATGTGAGATTCTTTACCTGCATTTGCACTCTGCGTTCTTGAAAGGATTTTAATCATTTTAGATCTGTTATACCCCTCAGAATTAATTGCTGGTATAACTAACAGAGCTGCTTCTTTGTCGGTCATTACAATATGCATTTCTATTTGTTTAGTTTAGCTTACATTGCCAGTGAGTACAAGGCCCTTGACTACTACAACTTCAGGATATTAATGGAAAACTTTTTGACGCTGCTGCATTCTCTTATTTTTAATTTCCTACAGTCATTAAAATAATCACCTTAGATTTTGTCTATCATGTTTCCCTTACTGCTAGTTGGTCCTAACATTATCCGCGATCTAGTTTCTCTTCCTTTGGGAAGGCATCTTAAGGAGAGAGAGATGAGAACTGATGAATGATTACTTTCAGACAAATTTCATAGTAATGTGGTGTCCCCCTGTGATTCAGCTAAAGCACTAGAAGAAAATCAAAAATATTTTGGCCAAAATAAGAAGCGAGGAAAAGATAATGATGTTAAAAGCTAAAGAAATCTAGAAAGAATGAAACCAGAACTGACAAGGCATTGCATTTTTTGAGTATGCTGCGTTACTGGGTTTGTTGTTTATAAAGAGATGGCCATCATAGGATTCAAATGGTGAGAAATGTGTGCATTTTCACCTGTTTTGGTATCTTGCTGCCACTATTACTTGTACACTTTATGCAGATACATTATTTTTGTTTCTTCATGGATGCTTTTTGAGAAGTATTTCTAGCAGAAGAGAAGGGCATTAGTTACGCGTCTGTTTCATAACTGTACTTGCGATGAACTCACTCGTTTAAAGAAAGTGCAAGTCTAACTTCTTGTCGGTTTTACTCAATTGTTATGTAGCAGGATATGCCAACATTGTTATGTTTTCAACACATACTTTTGTCTGTGAAAGTTGAGAGTCGTGATCAAGATTTTCCTATTGATATATGCTCATGCTTCAAATTTTCTGCTTTTAGGACCTTTATCTCAAACCAAAAGTATAGAACAATTTGAGTCCGTTTTCAAGATCTCGAGAAAGACATTCGACTACATATGTTCTCTTGTGGAAGAAGATATGCGGGCCAGGTCTTCGAATTTCATGGACATAAATGGCAAGCATTTGTGTTTGAATGATCAAGTAGCTGTTGCTCTTAGGAGGCTTAGCTCTGGCGAGTCACTTTCAACCATTGGCGAATCATTTGGAATGAACCAATCTACGGTTTCCCAACTCACATGGCGATTCGTAGAATCCATGGAAGAACGAGGGCTTCGCCATCTTACTTGGCCTTCAACCGAACAAGACATGGAAGTGGTAAAGAAAAAGTTTGAGAAAATGCATGGCCTTCCTAATTGTTGTGGTGCAATTGACATCACACACATAACAATGACTCTTCCTTCCATGGACTCTTTGAATGACGTATGGCTGGACCGTGAGAAGAACTGCAGCATGATACTACAAGCAATTGTTGATCCTGATCTGAGATTCCATGACATAATAGCCGGCTGGCCAGGAAGTGTGAGTGATGACCTCGTGCTTCGAAGCTCATCTTTCTTCAAACTCACTGAAGAAGGAAAGAGATTGAATGGTCCTAAGAAGACACTTCCAGATGGAACAGAGCTAGCAGAGTACCTAATTGGTGACACTGGTTTTCCCCTTTTGCCATGGCTTCTCACTCCTTACAAAGGGAAAGGCCTTTCACCCGATCAGGTCGAGTTTAACAAACGGCTCAACGCAACCCGGATAGTAGCCAGGAGAGCATTGGCAAGGTTGAAAGAGATGTGGAAAATAATACATGGTGTTATGTGGAAGCCTGATAAGCACAAATTGCCAAGAATCATTCTTGTCTGTTGCATTCTGCATAATATAGTCATTGACATGGAGGACAATGTTCATGGCGATACGCCCCCAGGCCAGCAGCATGATTTGGGATATCGAGATCAGTCCTGCGAATTCGTAGACAATACTGCTTCTGTTTTGAGAGAAAAGCTTTCTCTGTACTTTTCATCAAGCAAATTGCCAGCTTGATACGAGGATTGTTAAATCCAAATGGTGGGCGTTGCAAAAAAGCTGAAGAAGTTGAACACATTTACTGCTTCTTGTTTCTTTTGTTGTTTTTTTTATTCCGAAAACTTCTTTATGAAAGGATTGAACAGGTAAACATTTATATCAAAAGTCTTCTTTTCATGTCATTTAGTCAGAAGTTTTAGTTTGATTGCTGTCATTTGCTGTGTTAGTATTATGAAGGTCTCTGGGTTGGGATATGGTTTGCCTAAAGTTCACAATTTCTTCTTTTCATGGGACCTTTTTTTAAAATTTATTTACGTGAATTTGAATGTCGCCATCTTGAAACCCAGCATTGACCCAGTCCCTAAACCGGTCTGGAATTTTGATTGAACCAGAATTTGAGCAAACCAATAATTATTTTTAAGCTTAGGTGAGTTGGATGATGAGAGTTCATGGCTCTAGGTTTAGAGAGTGTTTAAAAAGGTATTTTTACATATCACCCCTAACAAGGTCCTTACCACTTTGGTCTCGGTTCAGTTTATCTCATTATCCCCTTCTTCATTTTCTTTTCATAATTACATATCCATTGTTAGATTAAAATAATTAGTTCAAATTTAGTCTTTTGTAAAATTATTTCTATAAACATTAAATAAATTTAAACTCTTAAAATCTTATATATATATATATATATATATAGACACCCTTAATAATTGCAATCCATAAAAATAAATAAAATCTAATTCATACAATAATTATTTTATAAAATATTAAATTTAAGTCATTGATTTAATGATCTAAGGTTCGAGATAAGATTATAAGAAGATAATGATAAGGACAAGATTGCAATTTGGTCCCAAGGAATGGACTATATGATCAAATGATCATGTGAAACCGCATAATTGCAAAAAAGTTTCGCGTAAAATCGCGTAATTGCAAAAAAAGTCTTGTTAACATGGAGTTATTATTAACAATTCCATGTTAAGCATTGACAATTCTACATAACTTTTTTTACAATTACGCGATTTATTGGAACCATTTGATCGTATAGTCCCTTATTCTTTAAGACCAAATTGCAATTTTCCCTAATGATAAAGAGGACAATGAGATTATCCTCTCCCCTTTGGTCCTTATTATAAGTTAAATTTGACCAAATCTCATATACCAAGAAGGAAAATAATTATGTCAAGTTTCTTACATCCATTTCGTTAGGTTCTCCAATCGCATGTGACAATGTGTCCTATATTTGAATTAATATTATTTAATTATAAACTCAAATACAATAAATATGACATATGGTTATATATGATTGGAGAACCTAATAAAATAGATGTAATGAACTTGACGTAAATATATTCCTATCAAGAAATAGAAGTATAGATATTTAATGTCTAAAATTGATGAATTTTTTAAATTTTCCTTTATTTAATGATGATTATTGAAAAATAATTTTATTTTCTGTCACCTATTCAATGGGGCTAAAATAGGAAAACAGTAATTGATGACTCTCCTAATAAACTTATATTTATAATTAAATTTTTTTGACAAACTAGATTGATAATAAAGACCAAAAAGTATCTGAAGCGAGAGTTGAACTCACTATTTCATGGGCACTTTTGAATAGAAGAAAAGGAAGGTTGGGAAAAGAAAGGAAAGGAAAGGAAAAGAAAATATTATTTGGAAGTATATGGGACCATACTCCTTAATAGACAAACTATATTACTCTAAATAAAAATATCATTTAAAAATATGTATGAGACCCACTCATTTAAATAATATTTTTTATCTAAGGTAAAATGACATTTTATTTTAGGCATGGATTTCATATATATATTTAAATAATATTTTTTTCCCCATTTTTTTACCTTTCCTTCCTTTTCTTCCCTCCAAACTTGCCTGAGTTCCTATCCCATCAGAATAACTTGAAGCGGTTAAATTTACACCACGGAAATCTTCAAGGGATTCCAAGTTTGGCCGTGGGGCCCAACCCAACTCTTATGTCCCTCTTGGCTAATATTTTAGGGGGTAAAGAATTCGACCTCTTTTCTGGGGTGTTTCAAGGTGCCTTTTTCAGATTATTATAAAAATTCTGCTTTAGAATTTTAACACTAATTAGTTTCTGTTAAGTCTTTTGCTTGGAATGGATTTCCAATGTTATTGCCTTTGTCAAATAGCTTTCTAAACTACCTACATTTAATCATTTTTGTTTTAACAACTTCAATTTGTATGTCAGATGAAGTAAAGTATAGAACAGAAATAGTCTTTTGAATTTGATAGCAAAAGTTGTTTTTTAAAAAATAAAATAAAATATGCTTGAGGATAAAATCAATCAAAATTTAATTCAAACACGCAACCAAAATGAAATCTGAATTGTTTATATGGGATCCGAACGTACCTTCAGCAGTAGTGATAGAGTTTTTTTTTTAGACGTAGATCGTAGATATTGTCATATTGAGTTGTTTTAGTGAAAAATATTTTCTTCCTTTTGTTTGAATATTATTAATTATTTGATGAATATATTTTATGCTTAGTCAAATGTCTTATATTCTTTTTTTTTTTTTTCATCATCGAATGTTCTTATTCGTCATGTATTACGCCAAGTAAATTTGCTTGTGTAAGCCTTGAATGAAGTGGGCAAAAAAAATCTGGAAAAAAAAAACATCAGACTTGAATAAAGGTACGTCACATTCAATTTTCTTAAAAAAATAATAAATAAAAATAAAAAGGTACAAGTTGTGTTTTGATTAAAAATAATACATAAAAATAAAAAAGGTACAAGTTGTATTTTGAACGTTGACCAAGGAAGCAATGCTTCATATGGGAAGCTTGACCGACCCACCTTATGGACGGATTTGGGGCGTCTGCTGCTCAACATCTGCTGGCTCTCTGCTGCGCTTTAAAATTGAGGTACTTCTAAATTATTTTTTTGATTTTTTTATTATTAGATTTTATACGAAATGAGTGACATCTTGATATATTATAGATAAAACATGGATCTGTTTTTAATTTATTATAATTTTTTAAAGATTTAAGGCTTTTAGAACTCTAAATACAAAAAAAGCAAAAACTATAAAAGTTTTAAATCTTTAAAAAATCATAACAAATTAAAAACAAATCCGTTTTTTGTCTATAATATATTAAGATGTCACTCATTTCGTGTAAAATCTAATGATTAAAACAACCACACAAAAACCTAAGGTCTTGTAGCCTAGTGGTAATGGTATCTCCCAAGTGGGAGAAGGTCACGGGTTCAATTCCGTCGTTATAACCTTAGGCTATTAGTGTCTGTCCGAGCCTATGAGCTCCATTTTAAAACAGCCACACAAAAATTAATTAGGAAGCGCCTCAAATTCAAAAAGGGCAGCAAATTTGGGGCATTAGAGGCCCCAAATCCACTTATAGACCCTTTGGTCTACTTTATTTCTTTCTTGTCTTGCTTCTTTCCTCTTTTGCAATTTCATTTAAAATTTAAAATTTTTATTTTAATGTAATTACATAAATCTCAATTTATATAGTATAGAGCATAGAGGAAGAAGAATTTTTTTGGTCTTATATATATATAGTAGAAAGAGAAGAATTTTTTTATCTTATTTATAAAGTACTTCATTAAAATTTTAATGTAAATGTACAATTTTATTTTACACTTGTTATTGGGTTAAACTTTGTTTTAATCTAGTGTTATATATTTTAAATAAAGGTAGAGTTAAAAAAATTATTAAATTCTACAATAAAGTTTTGTTTATCTAGATGAAAAATATTAGAAGTGTTCTATATACAATATCAAAAATGTATGGCACATACTTCCTAGTTTATTTCTTTTCCAACCATAACCATTTCTTATGGTAAGAAATTAATGCATATATTTTTAAATATTTTAATTTTCTTAAACACAGAAACTTATTTATTTAATAATTGAAAATATTTAAACAAATAACTTGGCTACAATATTTGAACATGTATACTAAAAAAATTTAATGAATTATGAATTTAATGTAATAACATATAAGCTGTTCAATATATTTATATCTATTTCATTTATATGTTATTAATTTTAATTTAACATTTCTTTAAACATTCATTGAAACATCACCATAATTAATTATTTAAGATTCTTTAACTTATTGGTGAGTAGGAAATTAATTAAATCAAGAGAAAAATAATTAATAATTATAATGAATAAAATTATATACAACAAAATTTGTAATGGAGTATTGTTAACGATATTGAAAAATATATTAAAGAATATGTTTTTTTTAATTTTAAATATGGAGAAATGTCTACATTTCTATTACATGTTGGGAAATTTGTGTTAAGGTCCCGAGTAAAGGAATTTACGTTAAAGAGGTCCTGATATATAAATAAATTACTATCAGATTCCGTAAAATTGTTAATGACGTTACAACACATGAAGTTGTTAATTGAGACATGATAATAATTTATTTCTATATCAGGATCTCTTCAATGTATATTCATTTTTTCAGGACCTTTATTGAATTTTCCCTTACATGTTTGAGTTCATTGAAACCGAACCTACGTCTATGACCAACTGCCCTAGTGATAAGTTTATAGTAGTATTATCCATTACATGTTGGCTGAAAATAGTGATGATCTATTTGGGTAAATAGTCTGTGTTGCTACTGTTAACTGCACTTCTAATTTATATCTTCGATTGAAAAATAAGTTCAAGTTTTGGTTGTATGAAAATACTGATAAAATTCCTGGCAAAAAAAAAAAGAATAAAATACTGATAAATTATTTATCAATAGCGTTTTTACATTGTATTTTGTCAAAATTTGACGTAAAAATATTTGGAAAAATTCTAAAAAAAAAATCAAAATATAAATGTATCAGAGCAGTGATCTCCTACTAAAATGAATTGTAAATTACTAATCAAATATAATCATTAAACTATGGTAGGAGATAAAATTAATTTAAGTTTTTAATATTTTAAATATTTTTTTTTAGAATTTTCCCAACATACTCCCTTGAGAAAATAACTGGCATACATGGTACTAAAAATCCACGTGAAAACTCTTTTCTACCTTGGTTTTAGGTACAATGTATATAAAGAAATTATTACTATATATTGTCATTAGTATAAAAGTTAGATAACTAATTTATATATATTAAAGAAATTTATTATTATTTTTTATGAAAAGAAATTAATTATTTTAGTTATTTGTAACTGGTCCCAAAAAAATTATTTGTAATAAATAAATTTGGACTGGTTTTCATAAATTACCATATTTCATTATGGTTACATTGGAGTAGAAATCCTTAACATGTGTAAATAATATGAATACTTCAAGAAAAAATAATAAATTTAGAGAGAGAAAAAAGCTTATTTCATTATGGCTACACTGGTGAGGAATATGACGATGACGTGAAAAAGATGGACAAATATAAATAATTTATCACCATTGTTTGTGGGTCAAAGTCAATCCGTAAACACCCAAAACCTCTTCTGGAAAAACCTTTTGGTCTTGTGTGGTGTGAATGCTCTTACTTGAAGTAGAATTTTGGGGCAAAAATACAAACTTATTAAAAAATTAGTCATTTTCTCAGTCTCATTTATTTGTGAACCCTGATATTTTCCGGTAAATTTTTGTGATTTCAAGTAATTAGAACATGTAGTAATTAATTTAGATCTCAAACATTTATATTGATGAAGTGCTAGGTGAATAATATGAGTTGTTATTGGTAAAACCCTGCCCATTTTGCCTGCCCGATAAATTATATGCTATTACTTCTTTTATTCTTATTTATAAGATCTTTTTTGAAGAATCCTAAAAAAATTTTAAGAAAGCTAATTACATTACTTTAAGATATTAAAATTTATTGTTTTTTTTTCAAATTATGTTGTTTGACTTATGAACTACTATATAATGTAATAAAACACAACATATGATATTATTAA
>JBAGKO010000008.1:13169712-13182326 GCA_037177275.1 Acacia concinna
TAATAAACTGGAAGAACGAAAGCACTACTCTTAGAAGAGATAGCTTAATCTTCCGGAGTCTTACCTGTTGGACCACTACAAGATTTATCCCTTGAAAAATATTAAATTGACAAGGTGAGACAATGTCTCAGTAACCAACAAACCATCTCATTGTGCATATGAGCGAGTGCCCATGAGGTATCAAGTGGGAACAATTATAAATACACATCATTATCAAATATGTCACAAGGCAACATGTATATTAATTTACAACATCATAATCACATTCTCATATTTATCACATGGGTGCACAATAATTATCAATATTTAACAATTCACTCTCTAACCTCCCTTATTATCTCCCGCCTTATTTCCTTTGACTGAACCCATAGGCTAGTACTTACCCATGTGATTGGTAGTTTAACTCAACAAGCTCACCGATCAAGTGATGTGGAATGGCCAAAATCTATAGAGCACAAGTTCAAACCATGGGTTCCTCCAATACACAGTGGGGTGTCAATGTCCTATTAAACATAATGGGCCAAAGGATTAATTAGTGTACACCTGGAAGCCCACCATTTTATTTCCTCTTTTATACAATAATTTCACCCCTTATTTTTGTAAGCATAACCTCCCATCAAGATCCACATCGGCCACCCCCTCTCATATCAATTATTCATGAGGTATTATTATACTCAACATATATAATTATCATAAATCTTCACATTCCATTATCAATTCACAAATCAAGAGAATTTCCAATTTCACAAATCAACATTAAATACATATAATATTATATTATTATCTATTGTTGAATAAAACAAGTCCCACAAGACAATTTCAACATTAAAGTAATTTCATAGTATATATCACAAACCAATTGCAAATTTATGTTATATATATTTAAATCAACTCACAAGCATGTCACAAGCATATACAACAAGAGAAAAGTGATTACCTCTCGTCAAAGCAATATTACCACAAGAATCCAAGTTCTAAGCTCAACCACAAGAGTTCAATAAACAATAGACGATCCAACCATTGAAAATGTCAATTTGGATGTCCGGCACACACTGACCAAATTTCACTCTAATCCAACAATAAACGAAAGTGCAATCGTTATTTTACTAAGACTGCTCCAAGTTAGTACGAAAATTATTTAACATATCTCAATTCTAATTTATCACCTATATATAGGCTCCTTAATCTCTCTTTTATCATATGTGTCGATTTATTTATTATTCTTATAATACAAGTAACTTTAATATTTCTAAATCTTAAATCTAATATCATTAAATCTTTGAATTATTTCCTATAATACCTTGTAATATAAATATGTCCTTATCAAATCCACTATACATAATATATCTTTTCAAATATTTATGTCAACTTTAGGAATCTTTATTTTCTGATCTCAACAATACTATTTTCCCATTTTTATAAAATCTGGACTTGGATTATATTCTTTTAAAAATATAACTTACCTAAAACAATTATTCTTTTATTATTGTTAACACTAAAATACATAAAATTGAATCCTCTAGGGACTCTAAACTCCTATTAAGTTTCTATATTAATTATTTAATTAATTCATTAAAAATTAGGATATTACAGTATCTGATCATCTTACTTGGCAAGTGAGTTCCGATTCTTCTATTTCTCTGGATTGTTAGCTTTGGTGGCCATTGCACCAGTCTAGTCTGGCTTATCCTCACATGAGAGTGTCAGACTTTATATTGTACCCCACAAAATGGAACTTAGAATTATTATCATTGCTTTATACAAGTAACATAGTGTAGCAGTTTGGAAAATACCTACTCCCTTTATCCCCATTCCCTAATGTTATCAGATGGTCAAGTAATAATTCAGGTATTTATTCTTGTAGGCGGGTTTTCTAGCAATGTTGATGAGCTACGTCTTTCTCTCCGGAAATATTTTTTACCTATTAAGTTACTACTGTAAAAAATTATTATGTCTATTTTACCAACTTCAAATTTCCTCAAGATTGGACATTTAACTTCACATGAGATGTGTTATTGTTGTGGTCATGATAATGAATCACTAGATCACATGTTTTTATTTTGTCCATTTTCATGAGCATTTTGGTTTGGTAGTGTTATAGGTTTTAGGGTCAACTATGACTTGAATCTTCATCAGTATATACGATTATGGCTATCAAATAACAAAGATCCTCGTAACTTTCTCACTCTTTTGCCTTTTCAAATACTAGAATATTTGTGGTTTGCAGGAAATCACATTTGTCATACAAGAAAACAAATCTCTCCACAGGTCATTCACGAAGCTTAAACTCGCACACTGCTATACATCCTTTATGGCATATAAACATCAAACTGATTTTTGTCTAGTTGAGGAGTACACAACAAGACATTCGCACACTCAACTACTTACACTTCATTATCTAAATCAATGGGACGTTCATTTTCTCAAATTAACCTCATCGTCTCACCAGAGGCATCTAAGTATTTATATATATTTTCATCATCATAATCTTTATGAGTGGGTTTTGACACCACTCACTAAACTTGGATGGCTACAGCTATAACTATAAGGCTTGAGATATGCTATATCTTTCATATTTTGCAACATCATGTGTCATTTCCAAGTACTTTTCCTCTTCAATGTAAGCTTGTAAAAGCACCTCATGTTCAAATTATAACTAAAATCAACCAAGTTTCTTGGTATTTGTCTTACATTTTGTTAGATGTGTGTACCTTAATACAACACTTTGTATCTTATAATCTTACAGTATGAATCCATAGTTATGTTTTTCATCCCAAAAAAAAAATATCGGGCCCACTAGCTTGGTTATTTTTTTTCTTATCTAAAAAAATTAGGGTTAATACAAAGAAAAATGACATTTAAATATCATAGGAAATTTCAAACCCCAAAAAAGCCTTTTAACATTTGTAAATGACAAAGAGGGGATTGAGGGGGAATCTATGTTTTCCGTATTTGTGAAAAATTGCCAAAATGCCCCTCAAATAACTCACCCTCCTCCTCCCTCTCTTTCCTTCCTCGACTCCTCTCTTTCGTTGGCATATCTTCATTCTTCCCTCTCCCCCTCTTATTGTGCAGATCTCGCCTCCTCTTCCTTCTCTCCCTCTTCTTCATTGACTTTGAATCTAGCTTGTTCTCTTTACCAACGATGACGCATGCTTCGTTATCCCGGAGCCTTTCCATTTCAATCTTCTTCTTCTTCTCCATGTAACTTTGATGGATCTTGTTGGAAAAGGGACCCAAGTCAAGTTCTGATTTTCCAAAGCCAATTTCTTCTTCATCATTGGAATCTAATTTATGGTGGTTGTTGTTGGGTTTTTGTTTGTGAATATGGTGGGATTTGGCAGTTGTTGAACTCAAAGAAGCCTCATAGAGACACACACTCACAAACCATTTTAGCTATGTTTTTTTTCTTTTTTTTTTGGGTGTTTTGCTAATTCTTATTTTGAAGCTGTCATTGCCCATACTCAAGTTGTTAACATGTTTATCAGGCGCCTTTGACGACTTGAGCATAGACAATGATAACTTAAGTATTGCAATTAGCAATTACTCAATGTTGGAGTTGTTGAAAACTTAAATATAGCACTTAGCAACTTGAGTATAGAAATTGAAAAAGAGTTTTAGGTTGTGACCAATTAAGTAATGAGATTAACAAAATAAATAGTGGTGTTGGTGAAATCCATAATGATTTTGACAAAATCAATTAGTATTGGCAAAATTTGAGGATTAACAAATGTTTAGGTTTGACCAATTGAGTAATGTAATTGACTAAAAAATAATGGTTTTAACAAAATTCGTAATGGTTTGAAAAATCAATAAATATTGAAAATTTGTGTAAAAATATAATAAAGAGTTTTGGGTTGTAACCAAGAGAGAAATACAATTGACAGAATGAATAGTGGTATTGATAAATTCATAACGTCTTTGATGAAATGAGCACTAACAATATATGTAAAAGGATTTAATAATAAACTTTTTAATCTTTTTTTCCAAACATGAAACCCCAAATTTTCACATGATCCCCTATCTCTCCTTTCAATTTCTTAATAGGCCTTTTAGAGTTTTGAAAATTTAAGTCTTTTACTTATACAAGTCAATGTTCTTCATGATTTTTTTTATTAATAATTTTTTAAGCCTTTTACTCAATTAAGTTTTTTAGACTTCTCGTAAATATACATAAATTAGATATTAATATGAACAACCACTGATTTTATTCATATACATACAGATTTTTGTGAATGATATGATGTGTGTATCTATATAGAAATAGTAGAGTTGTGAAATATGATTACTACTTAATAACGAGTTTGCAGAAAATATTAGGAAAACAAAGTTATGAAACGATATGAATATGATGATAAAATTTAAAAGTGTGCGTGTGTGTGTATCAGCTTTAAATGCAAATAAATAAATAAATAAAATTTTCCGTATAGTTGATTTAAGCAAACAATTATCTAAAGTTGTCAAACTCGTGATATTGTTGAGTTTACTTTTATTATAAATAGATAGATGTTAAAAATATATGCTAAAATAATAAAAATAACAAAAATTTCATTAAAATATATTTTAAATATAAATAATTAAAATTAAATACATAACACTTATATATACTCCAAAAAGAAAATTTCTACAAAGGGAATATTTAAAGTCATTAGACATTCTCATAAGCAACAAACTAATACGAATTTAAGAGTGAATTGATACAATTTTATAAGATAAAATTGTAAAAATTTTTGTGAGTTTAATTGAATTTATGAGTGCACGATTTTATAAATTAGAAATATAAAAACGATAAATTCATATAGTAATCTTGTGAGTTCAAGAAAAATGAATTTATGATACAACAATGCCTGTATCACTAAGAGCGAAATACATATATTAATAATTGTGAGTAATGAACCAATGATATCAATTTTCTACTTAAAGAAAAATAATTACAATTTGTTATCAGAAAAAGAAAAAGTATCAAATTTTTTTAATTTTTTCCAGATATCGTACTTCACAACAACAAAAACGTTTTTTTCCCCCCTTTTTGCCTTTGTTCAGGGAATGCACTGAAAATCAGAGAGGCCAGATGTAGCTAGTACCAAAAAAAAAAACAAGAAGAAGGAACTGTTTTTTTACTATTCTAAAATTGTTCATGACTAGAAGTGAGACGTAATTATAAACTATTCTAATTTATGGTCACTACTACACATTTACAGCCAGGCAATGTTTATGATTTTAATTGTTTTTTCTTTTTGGTGTGACAATAGAAATCAAATTAATGAATAAAAATAACTTAATAATTTTATATATACTCCAACACCAAATAAATTAAACGAACAATTTTACATATGGAAAAAAAAACAATAAAGTTCACTTGATTCCCTATAATTCAATAAGGTCAACTAACTAATAAACTTCATAATCAAATTAAACGCTATAATAAGCTTTTTCAAATGAAATTAATGAAGTCCGTATGATTCTCTGGAGGTGACAAGTTCAGATCCAAAAGCAAAACTCTCTTCTTATCCTCAGGAGAAGAACTATTAATAACCTGATGATCAGAATCAAGACAACTCCCATCAGTACTACTGCTACTCAACGTCGTCGTTTTGTTGGTCTGAGGAGTACCATTGTTGTTGTTATTCGAAGTCGAAGTTGCAGCAACCGATCTGTGCTTTCTCATGTGACCCCCCAAAGCTTGCCCGATTGCGAACTCCACCCCACAAATGGAACACTCGTGAGTTTTAGGCTTGGATTGATGATGATAAAGCGCGTTCATCTCACCGGCAGCGGCGGAGGCCAGCCTCGGCTTCTTATGGCTTGCCCGGTGGCCGCCCAACGCTTGAAACGACGGGAACTGCCGGTTGCAAGTTTTGCACTCGAACACGCGGTCGTCATGGCTATCAACGTCGTCGGCATGGGAGGGGATGGCGGCGGCCGCAAATACCGGGCCATCAAATTGGCCTCCGCCACGAGAAAGCAACATCAAACAGTTGGCCATGGCGACGCAGTCAAGAACCTGATCTCTTTCCCTCTTCATGATGAGATATAAATATTGCAGGAAGAAGAAACGAACCCAGAAATATAAAAAAGAAGAGAAGAAGACTAGAAGCAAAGCAAGTACTAGTGTGTATGGGAATAATGATGAAATTTGAGAGTTGAAGAAGGTTTGGTATATTTATAAGGGGCGGTTAGGGTTGGAATTTTGCGTGGTGGACACATATTCTACACGTCATCTTTTAATAAGCTCAATCAATACTTCAATACATATCAACAAATTAATTGAAAAAATTGATACTAATAACTTTGATGGAAGAAAATTATTGTATGCTACAAGCTAAGCTTTTTAATTGCGTGCGGCTTTAAATACTTGGCTACATTAAATTATTTGAAAGTACATAAATTAGTTTTGATAAAAATAATTAACTTTTTACCCCCCAAAAAATTGATAAAGTTCAAAAGGATCGATATATATATATATATTTAAACTCTCATATCATAGCAGTAATAATACTAGAATTTAACCTAATATAATATTAAATTTTTAATAACTATATCAAATTAAACAAATATTATGGACTTATTTCAAGGACTTTACTGTTATTTATTTTGAATTAATTAATAAAGCAAACGCCAATAAAATGAAGTTGGTGTGTGTGTTTGTTAGCTTGGGGAGTAGGAAACACATCCAAAAGTTGACGGGGGGGAAAAAAAAAAGAGAGAGGAAAAAGCCAAATTGTCAAAGAGTTTGATTGTGAGGCTTAAAAGGAAGGATATTTCTTGTAAAATAAGGAAGCGAGACTCGCGCTGCCGAGTTTTATAGCACATAATCAAACTAACCAGACTACGTTGCACACTTCTAGTGACCTTGATGGGTTAAGGCTTAGTTTGGATTCGTTGAACAATCGCATTTCAGAAGCAGCAGCACGTAAGCATGACGACGTGGCTGAGCCAAACAGGGCATCCAGAAGATTGAGTCAGTAAACATGTTCTCTTCTCATACGTCGTACTGTGTATGTGGAGTGGCGTGGTAGCTGGGGTTACTTGCTTACTCAGCCGTCATTAGCTGCTGTTCAAAAGCTTAATATTAAATAGAAGCTTCTAATTATTACTTTATTATTAGTCTGATTTTTGTGTGGAGTCAATGTTACCGGAACCCGAACCTGAATGTACCGGGTCAGATTAGTATGCACATAAGATAGGGAATATAATATAATATGTTTGGTATGAGGGAAAGAGAGGGGAGGGAGGAAAAATTTAATGAGTGCAATTTGAAAAGAGTTGAGTTCTAAAATTTTAATAAATTGGAGATGTAAGATTAAGAAATAAGAAAAATTAATTAAAGTTTTTATTAACTTTACTAAGCCAACTATTTTGAATGGAAGTCAATAGAATTTTCCCTCCTCTTTCCTCCATTTTTCCTTATAGCCAGATATTTTTATTTAGAGGGTAAGTAGGGGAATATCGTAATGTAAAATGTTCACTAGTACTGTTATATGATATATTCATAGATTTATTGTGATTGACTAATCATAATCTATTCTCAAGATCTCAGTCAGTGAGATAATACAGTATATGATTTTTTTTGAGCAAATATATGATTGAAATTTTTTGATAATTTAAATCATATATTTGCTAAAAATAATTAAATTTTTTTCCCCAACCATATATTTGTCAAATCTAGACAAAGTTATTCAGATAATAAATTAAATTTCCTATTTAATTTATATTCTTTTTATTTTGATGAAATATGGGAAAATCTCATATAAAGGCGGTTGTATTACCTAAAATTTAATTTAAGTCACTGAACTTAACAAATTATATATCAGATTATACGTCCTAATTAGGAATTTAAAATTTCGGTCAAATTACATCCATATCCCATAATTATTTAAAATAAAAAACTTTAAAACATAACTATATTATTTGAGCTATCAATTGATTCCTTAAGAAGTATTGTAGAACTTCATTTATTCTTATTTTCATACTTCTTTCCAAACATTAATCATATGCAACATTTTTTATATACAATATTCAGTTATATAAACAAAATTATTAGAAAAAAATGGAATATATTGTGTCAATCAATATAGGTGAATATTTATCATCATTTTTCCATATTTATATTTTTACTCAAAATTTCATGACTCCGGTTTACATTTTGAATCCAGTATATTGTATATATTTTGAATATAATTCATTATTATTATTTTATTAAAAGAAAAATATCATATAAAAATACTTGTAAAACATTGAAGTATATAAGAATTCGCCTTTTTTTAATTATATATATACTCTAATTAAAAAAATTATATATATCCCTATTTTTAGGGAATTAATTGATCCTAGTTTTCTCAAGGAAAAAAAATAATAGATTCTACTTTTCAATAAAACTAGGAGATATGGATATAATAATTTGACCGAAATTTCAAATGTCTAATTCAGATGTATAACCTAATATATAATTTATTAAATTCAATAACTCAAATTAGGAATTTAGGTAATTCAATCCCCACTAAATATTCTTATCCAATCAAATCTAACAATAATAAACATGTAAGAGGTGTAAGTTAATTTTTTTAAAAAAAAAAAAACAAGAACGCCTTTACTTTTTTTTTTATATAGAAAAACACCTTTACTTCCAGAACGAGAGAGTGTGTAGTTATAAAAGACTCATTTTACATTTTTGAAGAGATAAAGGATGTTAATTAAATTAATTTTAAGTGTGTGTGTATATATATATATAATTTTTTAAACCTAATTTGTGTTACATTTAAATTAATAATAATATAATTTAACCATGCACAACATATTATATGATTAAATAATAACTTATTTAGCTTTCTTATTCTCTAAAAAAAAGTCAAAGTAAATAAGTACTATTAAAGATATACTACATAAAGTCATAATTATAAGATCTAATTGACTTTTTTGGAAAATGTTAAGAAAATAATACTCCTTCGGTCCTAATTATACGCCCAATTGACTTTTTTTAGATAATTATAAGAAAACTAATTACATTATTTAATCATATGTTATATGTTTTACTATATTATATATTAGTTCATAAGTAAAATAATATAGTTTGAAAAGAAGCCATAAATTTTAATCTCGTAAAGTAATATAATTAGTTTTCTTAAGATTCTTCAAAAAAAAAGTCAATTAAACCTTATAATTAAATCCGGAAGGGGTATACTAGATATCATATAATTAGATAACTTATTTTCCTTCTTTAGTATCTCTAAAAAAAGTCAATTTCGGAGTTAGTATTATCTTAAGGATTAGAAGAAAAATGAGCTGTAAATATTAAAGACTTGTGATAGATGTTGATAAGCATAGAAATTAAGGGAGCTGATGAGACGCGGAAGCAACGTGTGAGAGTGGTCACACACTCAGACTTCCTGTTGTTGTTCCATTCATGTACGTAAATTCCAAGCTTATAGTTGGTGGCACATGTTTGATTTGGATACAGCTTTTTTTCTGGTCCATGTAATTGCTTATTTATTTACGTTCAAACGGTCTTTTCAGGCTGAGAAAACAAATTAAAGAGACAAATTGAGTTGATAATTCGGCTTAATATTGTAAGGGGAATCCAAGTATTTCATAATTAATATATACTGCATCATTAAGTATTTCAAAATTGTTTTTTTGCCTTATTTTTTTATGAATAAGGATAGAATTATATATACTTGCGTGTGTCGTGTAAAAACTTCATTATTTTATAATTATCATAAAATAAAGTGTTTTATAATTCTCTTCTAATTTTATTTGAAAATTTTAATTATTATATTAACTTGATATTAGGTAAAAAAAATACTGTATTATTATTGAATATTCATAATTTTAAAAAGTTTTAATTATGTTCTCAATATTATATTTAAAACACATATTTTGGATGACGGCTAGGTAATTATTTCTTCTTTCCCCTGTGTTTGAATGGGGGAGCACTGGGATTTGAATTTTGGCCAAATCCATTATCTGGGTGGATAAAAGTTCATAAATTTAGATTTGATCCCGATTCAAGTAAATTTTATTATTATTATTATTATTATTATTATTTATAAATTTAAATACACACTCTAATTTAATTAGTTCAAATCTCACTATAAAATAGAAAGCAGGAGATCTACCATGAGAATTTACGACGGAATTAAATAAAAAAAAATGCATCCTTACTCTGTCCCAAGTTTTGTCCCAAAATTATAATTAAATTAAGTAAATTAGTCTAATAGTTAGCTGTTAAAAAATTATGCTATCAGTTTCTCTCTATAAAATATTCCTTTTAATAATTTGTAACTAGTTAAATATCGTCCATTTTAGCAATATTTTAAAGGTTGGGAGGGGTATATAATTTGCAATAAGTAATTTTAAAATTATGTTTTATACTATCACATAGTACCATATTTACAAGCATGATTAAGAGTTTAAGACTAAACTAGTTGAGTCAACTATAGGAAATTAGGTTGGTATCAACCACACCACAACTACTCAAGCTTTTGATTAAAACAAGCAAACCAACAAAAAATAATTAAAAGTGTATTAAAAATCAAAAAGTAAAGCACAATTAATTAGTCAAAAATAGAGTTCGAAATTCATCACACCACTTAATTAATTTAATGTCAAATCATCTGTTTTGTAGTTGGGATAGACAATTTAAAACTATTTTTAGTACCTATCCATTTTTTTAAATGATTCGGGGTTATAATTACAAAGTTCAGTTAGCTTGAAAAAGACCAAGCACCCACAATCCAAAACCATTATGTTGTGTTAATAATTCTCTTTATCAATAGCTATGTCATTAGTAAGTGTACGTGTGTTTGGAAATTCGTTGGATTTGGTCAAAAGCAGCCAAAGCAGAAATATAAAAGCAGCTATTTTTTACCCCAACAAAAAAAAAGCGTTTATTTTATATGATAAAATCACATGTGATATCCTTTTTTCTGAATTCTAACAAGAGTTTTTTCCATACCCAAATATAGAACTTGAAACCAATTATTTGAGTGGTAAAAGAACATATCATCAAGCTAATAATTGTCTGATCAAATTTAAAATTTTATTCATGTGAATTTTCATTATTTAAAAGGTAAGCATGACAAAATTTTAGTGGGGAATTGAACCTAATGAACATAAACAAACGAATTTAAGTTCTGTGCAGACACTTTTTTTTTTGTTCAAAATTTGTTTAAAACGAGAGAAAAGGAGGTATGAAAATCACATCATGGATCTTTTTGTCATAGCAAAATATTCCGTTTTTCTTTGTACTTTTTTCTTGTTCATCCAAATTTAGGGAAAGAAACACTTTCTCTCAGTTTTTTTAAACTTCTATTTTATTCTTTTCTCTCAATTTTTTTTTTTATTTTCATCTAGATAAAGTGGAAAATTTATGAGATGTACATGACTTTCGAGTGAGTTTAAACTTAATTTTTATACTAGAATATAAAATGTTTAAGACTAAAGTTTAAGTACGTCAACCTAGGTAAATCTGGTCTGTATCACGACTACAACAACTCAAACCTTATATCCAGAAGAAATAAACAAAAAGTATAATTTGCTGGTCAAAAATAGTGTTTAATACTTTCTCCCATTTTAATTATAAGATCTAGTTGATTTTTTTTAAGAATACTATAAAAGTCAATTACTTTACTTTAACACATTAAAGTTTATTGTTTTTCTTTAAACTATGTTGTTTGATTTATAAACTAATATATAATATAATAAAACACAACATATACTATAATTAAATAATATAATTAATTTTCTTAAGATTCTCTAAAAAAAGTTAATTAGGTCTTATAATTAGGATTTGAAAGAATATATACACTCTCTAGTCCTTAATATAAGGGTCAATTGACTTTTTTTAAGGGGAAAAAAACTAAATAAGGTACATAATCATAAGTATATGTTGTGAATCATTTAATGATATATCAGTTTATAAATTAGATAAATTAGTTTGAAAAAAAATTATAAATATAAATCCTTTGATATAACTTATTTAACTTTATTAATATTTTTTTAAAAAAATCAATTGGCTCTTATATTATCTCTTTTTGGCATTGGAAACATTAATTAAAAAAATATATTAAAGTCAAATTATCTTTTTTGGCGTTGGAAACATTCATTAGAAAATAGGTTAAATTATACATTTGATCATTTAAGTTACATCAAGCTTTAATCTGCTAGTCATTTAATTTTAAGAAGTGCCCTCTTATTCTTTTAATCCTAACACTATTAGTTTTATTTGAATGAAAATGCAACTCAAAAAATTTAAATGATGATTTTAATTTGCAATTAAACGCTGACAAAATATGTTCAAATTTTAATTATTCAACATAATTATTTTTATGTTTTAAAATTTAAATATGATTTATCAGCATTTAATTGCATAATCATTGTTAAATAAAACTAATGATGTTATAATTAAAGGACTAAATGTGTATTTATAAACTTAAGGGACCAAATTGAAACTTGATTCTCCAATCACACAAGACTATATGTTTTATTTATTGTATGTGAGTTTATAATTAAATGATCATAATTTAAAAATAGAACACTTGGTCACATGTGATTGAAGTACCTGACAAAATGGATATAAAGAACTTAACCTAAATATTTTCCTATATTAAAATATA
>JBAGKO010000008.1:13189316-13200836 GCA_037177275.1 Acacia concinna
TAAAAATCTTATTGAAAGGCTTTCAAAATTTTAAAATTCTAAATAAGTAATTTTTCACTAAAATGAATTGTGAATTTCTTATAAGTGCAATGAATTGAGATTTTAAAATCTTACTCTATCCGTTCCTATTTATAAGATCTCGTTAATTTTTTTTGGAGAATTCTAGAAAAATCCTAAGAAATATAATTATATTACTTAATCATATAATATATAATATTTTATTATATTATATATCAATTCATAAGTTATACAACATAATTTAAAGAAAAATGATAAATTTTAATATTTTAAAGTAATGTAATTAACTTTTTTTTAAGATTTTTTTAAATTTTTTTAAAAAGTTAATAAAATTTTATAAATAGAAACCACGTACTGTAACGGCAATTTCCCTCCAATTAATAACATAAATTAATTACCATTTTGTCGGCCCTCAATTAATCTCCCTTCAGCTGATTTCCATATCAGGTCGTCAGCAAATCAGCACTGGAAATCACAAACATTGTCACGTGACAACACCATTTACCCAGACATGATGCCACGTGGCATGTCGCATGCTTCTGAGCTCACCTTTTTTGCACTATCTGGGGTGAAATTTTCAACGGTCACGATGTTCCCTCGATAAAAGCAAAGGCTAAATAGGCAATCGGCCGCGCAGTGGGACACGTGTTTGAACACTATGAGGCAGGCGTAAAAGTTATTTTTGTGGAGCTCCGCACTATATCATCATCATGGTCACCCTTAAAACCCAGGCTTTGCGTTTTTTAATTGGGTTGGTCTTATTTCGTCATCTCATGAGTGTGTGAGCTACTGGGCGGTCATTTCATACGTTTTGAAGTGTACCCATCTTCAGCGTATCTCCGCCGGAAAAAATCTCCGGTGGCCGGCCCGGCTACTCGGTGTTATGAACTTTCATCGTTCGCCACATTAGGGTTTACTCTCATCCGCTGAATCATACGACTCATGCGGGCATGCTTGCATAAGGTTTGGATTGGATTTTTTTATATTCTCTGTATACGTCTCTGTTTTTTTTTTCTTTCTCAAGGAGGGTCTTGTTATTTCCTTATGAATCGTTGGTTGAATCTTCGTCATGATCGAAGCCGGATTGCTGGATTCTGAGTTTCTCATTTTAGGTTTTTCGGGGTGCTGATTCTTACCATTTTTGCAGATTACTCTGTCAAGTTCAAGTTTTATTTTAAGGCGATTTGATAGTGATCTTCAACAATGGATTTTCTGAGGGAAGCGGTGGAGTAGAAGTTGGTGAGTTTGGGATTATCGAGTTAAAGCTGACCTTGTGCATTACTCAGTGACTGCACTCCTTCACAGTGACTGCGTGGATTCAATAAGCTATCCTTAGTCAAGTTGGAACGTCATCGAGGAAATGGTAGGCTTGGACCTTGATAAACTTTGGGCATGCAAATGCTGGGTCCGTATTTTAGGGGTTTTATCTTTTTTGCGCTTATGATATTTAGCATCTCCTCTCTCTCTCTCGTTCTATTTAAATGATATTCTATCAATCAGAAACATGCTTTAGATTTATATAGTTTTTCTGGGGTTAACGCAATATATGCTACTCTTCTTCACTTATGCGCTTTTGGATTTCCCGGCTGACCTAAATGGGGGAAAGGGCCTTCTTCCTCTCAACCGTTAGAGCAGCGGCGACTTGATGGTGACGATAAACTCATATTAAGGGTCGTGCTATAAAAATGAACATATTTACTCATTCGGTGAATTGCTGCCAATACGGATGTCCTTCAACTCAGATTTTGATTACCCTTCTGTAAAATCATTTCTTAGCTCACCCATTCTTACGGAGGGATTGTTATGGGTTTAGCCATTTAGGATATAAAGATTTCTCCTTTTCATCTTTCACGCAATTAACATTGTTCACCAAATATCTTTTCTCTCTCTATCTCTTTCCCCTTTCTTTCAACTGAAAGAGACCCTTCTGTGATGAGAGGTTCCAACGCTTGAATGGGTGTGGCGACTATGCATCCGTGAAAGTAGTGTTTTCACAGAAGATCGACATCCCTGACAACTATTTTTCCTTTTCTTCTCAATGTTTTGCCATCCGTTGAGCATTTTGTTTGTTGGTCCCCTGTATGAGTTAACTAAGAAATGACTGGCTGCCCTTAATTGTGTGTCATCTGCCATAGTTGGGGATAAGCCCTTGGAGTGGAAAGGAATAGGCCTGTTGTCTTGAGTACGATGCCAATTTCTTGACTGGAGGCATCTGTTTCAGAAATTAAAGGCTTGAAGAAGTCTGGTTATGCTAGCATTAATTGTCAATGCTTCTTTCAATTTCTGAAAAGCTCATATGGCTTGTTCTGTCCATTTGAAGATATTCCTTTTGAGCAGCTCAATAATGGGCTTAGTTATTCTTCCATAGCCTTGAATAAATCTTTGTAACACCTGGTACAAAGAAAATATCTGAGCTGTGAGCTTTGCTGGGACTGGCCATTCCTCATTGCTTCGTTTTCTACCTATTTAAAACTCAGAAGATGACTCGAATAACCTGCTTTGATTGTTGCAAAAGAACATTTAAGGCCTTCACGAAATACTGCTGGTCTCTTATTTATCAAGCCCCTTTCTTATTTAATTTACGTGGCCTTTTTTGAGCAATGGCTATATGCTGGGATGTCAGTAATACATACAAGTCAAACTTCCTTAAATATTGCCTAAAAGTGTTAGTTATTGATTCTTGGAAGATAGCTGTTTCATTGGGGTAAGGGTGATGTTTCTTGTATCATGTTTTTGGATGACGTTTAATTAGGGATTCTTTCTTTTCTATAAGCGTTTCCTTCTTTCTATTGTCTCTTCTCTTTATATCATTAATCTTCACAGGAATTTATGAATTAAAGCTTTGATTCTCTTATTATCCAAGTCTAAACAGCTGCACAAAATGTAGAGAAGACCAGATGCATTCACACCTTCCATGAAAGGAAAAAAAATAAATTGTGGTAAAAGAGCTAAGGTATTATTAAAATTAAGTAAAAAGTAAAAAATGGAATCAAATGCTGACCGAATTGGAATAATAAGGTAATTAAGAATCACATTAAAGCCTCATAGTTAGGAAACAAATAATGGCATTGAAGCTTGATAATTCCCGTGTACCAAATGTTATTGGCAATATGTAATCACGTATTGCTATGTGATTGTGAACACTTTTATTCAAGCTTGTAATGCCACTTGGGTTTAGCATTGACAATCTTCCTCCTAGATGCCAAATACTGCTATATATTCTGTGTCTTCTGAATACACTACCTGGGGATTGATTTTAAGGACTGAGAGCTTAAAGCTGTTTTTAATGTCTCCAAGACTCTAGATAATCATATACTCCTAATTATTTTGGAGTTTCATTTTGATGGTGTTTCTCAATGATATCAACTGGACCTAATCTTGTGTGATCTAGTTCTGCTATCATGGTGGATATCTTGGATGTTATTTTGTTATTTTTTTTTGGCACTCTTTGTTTTCAACGTCTTACCATGCATGATGACCACTTGAAGATGATAAAACATGGAAGAGCATGGATCATGCCAATAGGGAATGGGATTTGAGTCTGACGCCATTGATGTATTGTGTCAGGCAGTATTATATCAATCTATGAGGTTATAGTAAATGTAATGAATTAGTCAATCCACAAGTGAGACTACAGAATGGGAGCTGGAATGGTTGTAGTCCATGATTGGTGCGAAATTCCCTCCCTAAAGGCTCTCTTATTTGATTCACATCAATGCGATAGCATTTCCACCCTGTTTATAGGCTTGAGTGGTAGTGGGGTGTCTTTAACAGCCTAACAGCAACAGCCTTAACTATAATTCCCTCTCTTTTCTGTTATATATTTTGTATCATATCAAAAAAAAAAAAAGAAAGAAAAGGAAATCAAAACATCCCTTTCCTCCAAGATGTGCAATTGTGTACATGGGAAGAATATATTTGATTCATGTATTTGTATGGCTGCTCAATTACTAAAGGCTTGATTTCCTGCCTGCTAAGTACACAATTGCCTCTAGTTAAACTAGCCCATCCTTGCAGACCAAAGGCAGTTTGAACTGCATGTCTGGCCAGCAACAGAGATGTCAGAGGAGTCTTTCTGTTCTTGGCCAGAATCTGCTTTATGACTATGCTGTATTTTTTTGCCTTTGGAAACCTCAAACCTTACCAGATGTTTAGATATGTTTTCCATCATGAAAGAAATTAGTTGATTGATTAGTTGTGCTTGTGCATATCCAGCTCTGTTTGGAACTCCCTGAAAATTGCATCTTGTGGAATCGCACCAGATTTGATACTGCTTGCCGTATAATTCCCAGTCTGAAGACTCCTTTGTTCAATCAACACCAGTAAAAGAGCGTGATTCCAGAATTTCTGTTCTCTATTTCATCATCTTACTCTAAAGCATATATAGGGAAGTCAACTATGAGACATTGGATGCTCAGTTGCGCAAGACAAAATAGGAAAACAAGATAACTGAAAAATTTAAAAGATATTCCTAATACAATCTTTTCTGATGATGACAGCAACGGCGACAGAACAGTAAAGTGCACATTTATTGACCCATATGAGAAAAGCCCTAGAACTCTCCATCAAATATCATGTCTACCCTTTTTATAGTCTTGACAGGTAGTAGGAATGTCTCCAACAGCCTATAATGTCTTGTAAACAGCCTAACAATCCTAACTATAACTCATTCCTATTATATATTTTGCATCATATCAAAGGTCTATTTAATCATTCCTTTTGTGTGAATAATATAATCTCTCTTTTATTGCTGTGCTTGATTTTTCTTAAAGGACCTTGTTGAAATATGCAGTGAAATAGAAGGGCTTTTTAGCTTTTTGATTATCATAGGAGACTAAACAGTGAGTAGTTGTCCATTCAAAGATATTGTTCATAATTTATTGTTTTTAATTGATGTAATAATTGATGCGCACTCTGCTTTGTTTAGATACCTGGTCATATTGGGAAATAATTTGATAGCAATTAAGGGTATCTTAACTCTTAAAATTTCTTGTCCTATTGTTAGATTTAGTTATTGGCATTGTTGTTTGCATGGAGCAATGTGCTCTTTGGATTTTATAAAAAAGAATGTGAGTATGTCCATGCTATCCTCATATTCATAAATAGTGTTGAAGTCTCTGGCAATTGACTCAATTGAATTTGAATCCGCATAAATAACACGGGTGAGCTTTTAGTGTTCATAAAAAACATTGATTTGCTTCATGCAAAAAAGTATCCTTTATTGAGTGTTGTATTGTAGGTCTAGATGTATTTAGTGTTTTTTTGGATTAGCTTTTGAGAATAATTTTTACGGATTCCGAAGTAAGTATATGAGAGGAGTTTTGTCTCGGCTTGCGCAAACCTAGGTTTCATAATTGAAACCAAACGGACCCTTAGAAAGTTGAGGAAAAAGGTAAGGAGAAAAGCTAGGTAAGAGATCAAACAAATTCTATGTTCGTAAGATTCAGTACTCTATTTATCAAAATTCTTTTCTATTAAATAATTTCCGGATTTATGGATGGTGTGAACATGGGTTTAATCATTCCTTGGTAGCCTTGTGCTTTTTTGTTTAAATGTTTAATTATGTTTAACTTTTGTATCCTATATGCTTGCATATTGAGTTTCTTAGTCATTTGTTTATTTACTTAGAATTATTTACATGATCATGTAAGCAATTGACCTTTCAAGTTTTCTCCCTTTCAATTTCAACTGGTTTTATGCCAAACTGGTATCCAAGCATGTAAGTCATTGCGTCAACTAGAAAATCTTTTGCCTTATTTTTTAATTTTTTTTGGGTTGTGCTAAGATTTGGCTGCCTGTGTGCCTGGATATAGGATTTCCAGGTCATTGTTTTAACATTTCTTCTATCATTGACATGGATTATACAGGCACATGTTTCAGATATTTGTCATTTTTGTTTTCTGGTTCCACATTTTGGTTTGTGTAACTTGTTTTTCACTATATATTTATACAACTACATTGATAACATTCCCTTCTTTTTGTGTGTAATAGAAGTAACTATTTCCCGATCTCTTGAGACCCAAAATTCATAATACCTTTCAGCATGTTGTTTTTTTTATCTTGATCTAGAAGAGACCAAACAAAATGTAATGGGTAAATAATACTCTCTTCGGTTCTAATTATAAGAGTCCGTTGATATTTTTGAAGAGTTTTAAAAAAATCCTAAGAAAGCTAATTACATTATTTTAAGACATTAAAATTTAACGTTTTTCTTTAAATTATATTGTTTGAGCTAATTGCATTACTTTAAGACATTAAAATTTAACATTTTTTTTAAAATTATGTTGTTTGACTTATGAACTAATATATAATGTAATAAAACATAGTATATGATATGATTAAGTAATGTAATTAGTTTTTTAAGGATTCTCCAAAAAAATTAACGGGCCCTTATAATTAGGACCGTAGAGAGTACAACAACAACAAGCCTTATCCACTAAGTGGGGTTGGCTACATAGATATAAGGCTAGATCAATCATAATAGAAGTCTTTTCTTTTGTTTATCCCTATTTATGACTGACTCCTGCTAGATAAGAAAGTTGTTAAATCCACAATCCACTTCACCTCTCAATCAACCCTTGTCTCCTTTGATTGTTTCCCCTCTTCATTGGCATCAAAAGTGGTGGGGAGTTTGACTGAGAGGGTGCAGACATTAAAGCTTTGCATATACAGACAATAATTTGCAGACTCTACAAAAATCTGCCTATTGAATCCTTGCATACTGCTATGACTGATAGAGCGTCATGAAACACATTTCTAGCTGGGAAAAAAGAGTGCCATCTGTATATGAGCAAGCAACCATCAAACTATGAAAAGTTTCAATCTTGGAGCAATTCTTTTTCAACATGTAAGAGGGAAAGTAAAATGAAAGGGTAACTTTGGAAAGTATGTTGAAAGGAAAATTTTTATTTATTTTTTTGTTGTTTTTTGTTTTGCTTGTTTCATCTTTTTTCTTTTTCCCCTTCCTGTTGGGAGTGAAACCACCATGTGTTTGTCTAGACAGTAATGTTATTGTGTGAATAATTTTTTTTTTCTTTGTTTTCGATACAACCACCTGGAGGTATTATTTTTCGTTAGAGTTGTTAAATTTGACCCGGTGGATTGTGGTAGTTTGGCATTGACATTATTAGCAAGTATTTTAGTATTGGTTTGTTGGCTTTGTTATTTAATTCTAATTCTACGCTTGATCTTTTTTTTTTTTGGTTTAAATATTTACATGTTTTTTCAATGAGGTAAATATTCTGTTATATGGTTTTACAGTCTTTCCAGCATAAAAGCTTTTGGATGCCACGGGATGCAGGATGCCTAGCTGATGAAAATATGGGTTATGAGAATTCTACCAGAATTGAACCAAAGCGTAGTCATCAATGGTTTGTGGAAACAGGTGAACCAGAAATTATCAGCAACAATAAGAAGCAAGCTATTGAAGCTGTTGGTGGGAGGCCAGTTTCTGGGGTTTCACATTTGGATGTATCTCCTTGGGATGCTAACTCTGGGTTTCATTCAGTTACAGGTCAATTTTCTGACCGGCTCTTTGGATCTGAGCCTACAAGGACTTTCAATTTGGTAGATAAGAACATGCCATCAATCGGAAATGGAAATCTGAATATGGGAAGGAAGGATTTTGAGAACAATTATGGAAATGATCCAGCAGTGGGGTTGTCAATATCTCACTCTGTTGAGGATCCTTCATCTTGTCTCAATTTTGGTGGCATCAGAAAAGTTAAAGTTAATCAAGTTAGAGATGCTAACAATTGCATGTCTGCATCGATGGGGCACTCCTATAGTAGGGCAGATAATAATGCAACTCCTGTGGTTGCTGGGTACAACAAAAACATTGTCTCTGCGGGTACTGCAATAACTAAGGCTGATGAGAATCTTGGTTCAATGGGTCATGCATTCAATAAAGCAGATGGAAGTTTTATGCTGATGGGCCACCCTTATGGGAAGGGAGATGAAAATGTCTTATCTATGGGTCAGCCCTTTGACAGAGGAGATGGCAATTTCATATCAATAGGTCAATCATATGAAAAGGAAGATGGCAACTTGATATCGCTGGGCAACTCATATCACAAGGGGCACGACAACTTTATGCCAATGGGCCCAACCTATAGCAAATCAGGAGAAAATTTCATTTCGATTGCTCCTTCTGATCATATCATGTCTGTGGGTCCTACTTATGACAAGGTGGATTCAAACATCGTATCCACAAACACTTCATATGATAAAGGAGATTCCAACTTGGGTCACAACTACAATAAGAACGAGGGCTGTACCATATCTTTTGGAGGCTTTAATGATGATCCTGAGCCAAATCCCTCAGGTCGGATCATTAGTAGCTATGATTTATTGATGGGCCACCAGAACTCAGCCCATGGTTTGGATGGCCAGAAGGATTTAGTCGAGTCAAACTCTGAACAAGTTGTAAATAGCAATCCAAAATGTAATTCTCAAACTGATCATGCTCCTAAAAGTAAGGAACCGAAGGCAAGAAAGGTTCCTTCGAATAACTTCCCTTCAAATGTCAAAAGTCTGTTATCAACTGGAATTTTCGATGGTGTTCCTGTAAAGTATGTTTCTTGGTCACGGGAGGTAAACAGTCTTAAGTTTTCATCTTCATTTCTATGCCGTTGTTGTTTCTGTGAATTAGGGCCTTCTGTGAAGCATTTGTGCTCTAAATATGTTTCATATTCTGCGTGGTAGAAACATCTTAAAGGAGTCATAAAAGGGACTGGGTATTTGTGCTCCTGCAATGAGTGCAAGGAGTCCAAGGTTAGCTTCTAAAGATCATTTTAATGTTTACTCGATCCGAATAATGTCATCACTAATTGGTTTGTCATCCAGGCTCTTAACGCATACGAGTTTGAGCGTCATGCGGGTGCGAAGACCAAACACCCAAACAACCACATTTACTTTGAGAATGGGAAAACCATCTATGCTGCTGTTCAAGAGCTGAAGAACACTCCTCAGGAGATGCTTTTTGATGCAATTCAAACTGTTACTGGATCTTCCATCAACCAAAAGAATTTCCGAGTTTGGAAAGGTTTTGAGATTTTTTTTCATTTTGCTTTTGGGTTTAGAACACTATGATCAACTCCATATTCATGCTTTAATTATGATCTCACGTTCCTATATTTGCTTTCTCTTATCAGCATCATACCAAGCTGCTACTCGGGAACTTCAGCGTATATATGGAAAAGATGAAGTGGTCATCCCAGCTTAAATTTAGTTTCCCTGCTTCTCAAAAAAGTTCAGAGCAATGGTAGTTATGTGATCTGTTCATAGTGCACAGAAACTTAGCGGTTATTTTGGCTATGTCCACATGAAAATTATCAAGTTTAAGCTGTTGCATTCTTGTAGGATTTTACCTCTATTTATGGCAATGAAGATCTTTAAGGTTTTTGTTTCATCCATGTCCTTCAATTGTAGATCTCCTGCTGCTCTCTTAGGTTCAAAGCAGCCACATTACCTGATGATTTTTCCCCAATCAGGTTTTGGTTCTTCGAGGAACTTAGAAACTTTCAATCAACTCTTCATAAATTATAATTTTCTATTTTCAAGAAAAGCATATAGTGGGGGTAGCTAGTTGAGGCAAGATATGTATGGTCGTATAAAGGATAAGTTTAGATTTGTATGAACATATATAAAGAGTTAAAGTTGTATTTATTCCCCAAATAAACTACTAAAAAGAAAGGGAAACTATAAAGCTATGGACCAATTTATAAACTCAGGTAAGGCATGAGGCTCTAGTAGCTGCAACCCATATGTTCCATCAAGCTCATGTTTAGCGAGTAGATCACTAATTCTATTCTGAACGCCATCAATAACGTCAGGTTGCACTCTCCAATCCCATTGAAGAATCGAACTTGATCATTTTGATTGCCTCCATAGAACCCCAAGCTCTGATGAGTTCCATCATGCCACCCCACCTGAGACCAAGAATATTATACAGTGCCCCAGTATATGTTATCTATGGATTTAATTTTAAATTCCCAAATGTCAATGCATGAATCAGTGTGATAATGGTTAGAACATTTTGAAGCATTGATATTTTATTTCTTTCATCAAAATCTAATCAACTTATTATTAAAGATCACACATCTTTTCACACCCATTTTCTCCTAATCTCTTCAACATTCTAAACATAAAATTATTATCTCAATCAATTTATTCTCTTCTTATATTTCTTCAATTTTGTGCGCATGCACCAATAAGGATGGGTGGTTGTGTGGTTGTGGGTGCGGGTGTGCACGCTTGAACTTATATTCAAATTTCATCTTAAGTGAAAAGTGAGCAAAGCACATCCTCATTTGTCACTAAATGTGGTGATTATTGCAACTATAATTGTAATTACTCACATTTGATATTCAATAATATCTTATCTTCTTTAACTCGTAGATTTATTATTATTGCAACCCTTCTCTCTCCACTTTAAATGATCAAGGTTCTTTATGGTTTTGAAGTAGTACTTATGGTCCTTATAATTGATTCTAATTAAAGCGGGGTTTGATCTTTCGCATAATCATCAATCATGTGATGATTACAATATCTCTATTTTTAGATTTGGATTGCACCCAAATCAAAGTGCATTTCAAATAATAATCATGTAATGGTGGCCATTATTAGGGTTACCCTCTCCAATTCTTTTTATACGAGATAATTTGTGAATATGTCGTGTTCCCTTTGGAAGAGACATATGGAGGGCCTCAATGTGTTTTTGTTGATTTCCTATTTTACCCATATTTAATTACTCATATTACCTATTGTATTTAATTCCCCCATTCTCTCTCCATATAAATGAGGACATTTTTGGCATAAGAAGTTACATTTTTAACATCTTTATTGTTTCCAACTAATTTGAATCAATAGAGGGAGTGTTAATCATGTGGAATTGAATAATTATTTTTAATTACATATGAGTTGGATTTTAAAAAAATTGGAAAAGTGGGGTTATAAAATTTTCAATAAAGATAAGATGTAAAATAACTAAATAAGAGAGTAAAAAAAAAAATTAAATCCATTTCTCTATTTTTTAAATTCCAATTTATAAAAAATCTTCATCCCCTTTCAAGGCTAAATATTCTTGAGTGACTGATAATGAAGTAGTTACGTGTGGGAAGAGTGAAAAGAATTCGTAAGCTCCCAAGCAATGGGAGGAGCTTGAGGTTGTGACCGCATGCTTGTTGAGGAATGAGCCGGAGACTCATAGGCAGTGGCGTGGTTAAGGGAACCCACCAGAGCTATAGCGAAAGCAAATCTTCATAGGGCACTTGTCGGAAGAGGATACTTTCACCATCCTCTTTCTTATTATTTTTTCATAATCCCATCTTCACCCTTGGATGATGAAATGAATAGTCTAGATTTAATATTTTATCAAATTATTATTTTTATATTTTATAAATTGAAATTTATAATTTTTATTATGATTGTATAAATTGGATTTTAAGAGTTTAAACTTATTTATATATATTTATAGTAATAATGTTATAAAGATTGAATCTG
>JBAGKO010000008.1:13252028-13264181 GCA_037177275.1 Acacia concinna
AATGAAGATAAAAATGACAATAATAAACATAATTTCTAAACTATAGATCAATTTATGTAATTATTATGGTCTTATTAGTTGTTACATGATTATTTTTAATAATAAAATATGATAAAAATTGTTTAAAAAAATAGAAAAAAACCCAGTATCGGGATTTCCCGAGACCGGAACCGGGATTGGCAAATCCCGGTCCCGGGTTTGAACACCCCTACTATGTAGCACTCAATCTGGATTCAATCCAAGCCGCATGCAATTTAAAAAAAAAAAAAAGGAAAATCGAGTTCATGGACTCTTTAAATGCAAACGGAGGTTTATATATATGGGTAAATTTGTTTTGCCTAAAATATGTGGTTTTTTTTTTCAGGAAAAACCAAACAAGTTAAAGATTACTTTTGCTCTAATGTAAATGTGGATCTTTGTGAATGAGAAACCGAACATACTCACAAAAGGCCGTGTGAAGGTCTCGCCATTAAGGCCTTTACTTTTTAGGCCTCTCAATAAAACAAAATATTTACATCCCTGTTGTATATAATATGTTGCGTGTGTATCAATAGTTTATGCAATTAATTCCAAATATAAAAATAAATATTTTAGCTAAAAAATTTAATTTTCCAATTTTTATATACTTAATAGATTAATCTATTTATTCCATACATTGAGAGCTGATGTAATCATCGTTTTTAGAAAATGAAAGAATTTTTGGCTTCCTATTTGAATATCAAGAAGTTAAAACTTTGGATAAGGAATTGAAAAACTATTGTCCTTATGTTTACTGACCATTTGAATATTACTAGTGTAAATTAATTGTTAGAAAGAATATTACTAAAATTTGAAAAGATTAATATACTATATGCAGTCCTAATGAAAAGTGTTCATTAAAATGTTTGGCTAAACTTATACTACCTCCGGTCCTATTTATAATAAGACCTAGTTGATTTTTCTGGAGAATCCTAAGAAAATTCTAAGAAAACTAATTACATTACTTTAAGACATTAAAATATATTGTTTTTTTTAAATTATGTTGTTTGACTTATGAACTAATATATAATGTAATAAAATATGATATATGATATGATTAAGTAACGTAATTAACTTTCTTAGAATTTTTTTAGGATTCTCTAAAAAATTCAACTAAGTCTTATAAATAGGACTGGAGGGAGTATAACGGAAAAACCATTATATTTTGAAATGTTGATTACCTTAAGTAGATGTATTGAGATTACACTGACAAGACGTATGAATGATTATTACAACTTGTGGGGATAAAATTAAATTTATAAAAAAATTTAAAAAATTATTAAAAAAAAAAACTCGCCCTTACATCCTCTATAATCCTTTTTCACTTAACCCTCGTTCAGTATTTCTGTCCCACCAGTATCAGAGACGCTCATCCACCAAAGATCCTCTTCAATCATTGTCCTTTGCTAACACAGGGTTGCTCCTCCGTCGTAGGAATTAAAAAAAAAAAAAAAAAAAAGTAAAGATGTGCTCTGCATTCTCAACTATTTTTTGAGACACAATTAGCACACTAAATTATTTTTCAGGTGTAATTAGCACTTTAAAATATTTAGAAGCGTAATTAGCACCATGATGTATTTGAATGGATGCAATTAGCATCTTTCACTAACAAACACATAAATTATCATTTTCTTTATAGTCACGTCAGCATTAAAAATGTTACGTAAGTATTTAATATACCAACTAAGTTATAATTAAAATGCCCTCTAAATTAAATAAAAAACAAAAAATTCCTCTAAAAAAGTTTCTTCCTTCAACACTTCATTTTTCACCAAAGCCTATCGTGTTTACAAAGTTCATTGAAATCCAAGATAATAGAATTTAAAAAAAAAATTCATGTGCCATTTTAATTATAAATTAACTAACATATTAAATACTTACGTGGCATTTTTAATAATGACATTGCTATAGAGAAAAAGGCAATTTATGTGTTTGTTAGCGGAAAGTGCTAATTGCACCCATTTAAATATTTTAGGGTGCTAATTACACCTAATAAAATAGTTCAGATTATTAATTATATCCCTAAATATTTTAGGATGTTGAACACACCTTTACCAAAAAAAAATGGGAGGGTTGGAATTTCCTTATTTTATAAGGGTATTTCAGTCATTATATATTAATATGCAAACATACGCACCGTAATCACCATTCCATTCCTAACCATTATTGTTTATGTAAACTCTTCTCTAATTTTCGTTCTAATGTTCATACTTGTGTCTCATTGTACATATGTTGGCCTAATTATTAGTAGTCCTCCTCAGGTACTTATTGGTATCTTCTCCTTTTTTATATAATGTTACTGATGTTACCGATAATAGAAGGCATGCCTAATGATATTTTATAGTAAAAATATCAAAAAAAATACTGCCAAAATAGGGAAAAGATAAATAAGGGGATCCAATATATGAAATCCCAGACAATAAGAGGAATATGAAATTTTCAAATCTCTGCAAAAGACCAATATGCCCTAGCCTTGACTTATTCTAAAGCTTCACCCATTACTCTTACTCATCCCTCTCCGAGCTTGGAATCAATATTAACATTTCTAATCCACCAAAACAACAATGCACCCCATTGATCTACATCGGAATTCTTAGAGAACTTCTCATATAACAGCTTCACCTTCTTCAAATACTTCCAAACAACCCCTCTAGCAGTGGCTTTCACGCATTTCACGGACAATTTGAATCTCTAGTCTTACCCGACTATTTTTGGAACACAGAGGAGAATGTGGAGACGGTGGATGATAAATACTTGTTAGTGATCACATAGGTTTTGTTGATCTTATATTGATCTCTCTATAGGATTGGAATTGAGAAGATTAGGGGAAGAGCAATGGGTTGTGAAATCTTTCAACGTTTTTGGCGACGAAGCTCCAATGGGAAGAGCCATGATCGATGGCGATACGTAGGGAATGTTGGGAATCATTTGAGCTGTTAGAGGAGTCACATGCTGTGACCGCAGAGGGAAGCACAGTGGAGAAGTGGCGATGGGAGGGGGTGGAGGGTAAGAGGTGGCCAGAGGGCAAGGGAAGAGAACTTGTGGGGAGAGAAGGAGATGGTGAACTTGTGGAGAGATGATGACGAAGGAAGGGTGTGGGAGTTTGACTTTGCCATGTCTTTGTTTGTGGTTTAGCTTGAGAAGAAATCAAACTAGCTCTAAATTTAAAGATCAATCAATGAGCACAAAAGGTTTGTGGATAGTCTATAAGACTTGAATCTTGACTGAATAAAGAAGATGGGTGAGAGTGTGAATGAAGTTTTAAAATAAATTAAGGATAAGGACACATTAGTCTTTTGTAAAGATATAGAAATTCCAAATTCCTCCTTATTGTTTAACTTGGGATTTCATGTATTGAGTCTCCTTCTCTCTCTCTCTCTCTCTCTCTCTCTCTCTCTCTATTTTGACAGTATTTTTCTGGAATTTTTCTTTTATTTTCTATAATTAAGGTACGTGTTACATAGTAAATAAGTTTATTTGTATAATAGTAATCAACCATGGGTCCTTAGCTCAGTGGTAGAGCATTTGACTGCAGATCAAGAGGTCACCGGTTCGAACCCGGTAGGGCCCTTTTGGAATAACTATTTTGGTATAAACCATTAAATCGCACATAAATAGTTTCCAACTAATGAATCTTTTACATTAAAACCATTAAATTCTTACTCAATCATCTTTTTGACTGTAACTTAACAAGTGACATCAGTACTGCTTTTTAATTTTTCTGTTATTGGTGTTAAAACCATTACTTTACCTTATTATCTTAGGTCAATTGGTGTTCTAACTATATGTAATTTGCAAAATTCGTACTTAATATCATTTTGTCTTGAATTAAAAGAAAAAAGGGAGTCTCATTACATGTTAAGATGTGCACACGTTTCGAATTGGGGTATTATTGGTGCTCATTTCTCAGACTGAGCGCTTATTATGTCAATTGACTGGGAAAAAATTGAGACAAAAAGCAGACATGTTTAAATCTTCATCAATACAACCAATCTTCTAGGAAAAAAATAATAATTAATGCAATTTTTTAAGGGGATCAAATACAAAACAAAACTTAAACAGGCCCTGCTTCTGACCAAAAATAAAAAGCAACATGGGCAACATAAACTGTATAGAATACAATATAAAGTTACACCACTACTCCTAAATAAAGCAACCTTCATAATCCCCAATGCATAGCCTAGTTAAAGCCTGGACAATACTACCTTTGGCCATAACCCCTAACTGCACTACGAACAAGATACTATATTAAGGACCAAAAGTATTATTAACTTATTGACTTGCTGATAAACAGCATCTAAATCCTGTTCTTCTTTTTCTCTCTGTTTTTTTTTGTTGGTTAATGATGCTGATTAAGAAACAAAAACTTTAGCTCGCCAAGAGAAAGCATCTGAGTTTTGCATTTCAGTTCTTGCTTTTCGTGTGTAATGCTCTAAAGTATGTGCATGCTCATTTATGATATCAGTAGACATTGTGTCCTCAGCTAATCTAACTGCAGCCATCTGAGACAACTGAAAGTTCTCTCCCATGTGTTGTAGCTTTCTAGCGGTTTCTCCCTCACCAAACATCACAAGGCAAACCAACAAAGATTTTAGCTCATTTCTAGCTCCCACTGTCAAAGACATGCCTTTCATATGCTCCACTAAGGCCAGCTCTTCCCCAGGACTGCAACAGCAAGTTATAACACATTACTTCATTTTTCAGAAAGTGACAGACTAAAAACGTTAACAAACAGTAAAATGATCTTGTCGACTCTTAAGGGAAGCGATGATATAATAACTTTGATGTCAAATTACCTCCCAGGGCGGATTTTTCCTCTTTTCCTCTGACGCCTAGAGTCTCTTGCCTTGCTAGTTGCACTTGAGCTAACAGAAGCAGCAGAAGTTCTTCTGGTCCTGTTTGTAAAATGAAAAACCCAACCTGTTAAAGCCAAGTAATAGTGAAAGTATACCTCAACAAAGAGACATGGCAGAACGTGGTGTCAGCTAAAACATTACTCTTTTCTGAAAGGAAAAGTAAGATCTAGATTATTTGATTTAATCATACTAGTGTTCTCTCAATAAACGATAGTATATGTAAGGAGGCATTGTTTGCAATTTGGTAAGCAATCGAAATACAAAACTTTTGACTGGACCAATGGGGGGAAAATCATATACACTAAATTATGGATGGGTTAACAACATTAGATCAGAAACATACCCAACATATTTATTGATTTTTCAGTATGCAAAATAAATTATTCATGCTAACACAAGACAAATGATTCAGAATGAAGGAATATGAAGCATACTCATTTCAATGATTTAATTGTCATGAAGCTGACAATATCAACTGATCATAGTTACAAAAAAGTGAAATTGATTTCAATGCTAATCCTTCCCAGAGAATCAGAAAATGGTGTATATATAACTGATGGATGCAAAATGAACAGAAGCATCAAGATGCTTCATCAAATAAATTTGATATATAACATGTTATAAGGACGTACCCATCCTAACAGAATCTAAGAAAACTGGTAAAAAACATGTACTCCATAACATGTAGAAAATACTAGCAACATAAATCATATTAGATACATGTCTATATATTGGATAAGTTGACACGCAACACCTAATAAAAAACTGGGAAAACCTGAGACAAAAGTAAATAAGCATACCCTGTGGTGTACATGCTCATTCCACTAAAATTACTACTAGTTTCTGATGCAGTGTCATCATCAATATCACTGGGTGCCTGTTCCTCTGCCTGGACCTTTGCCACAAGAAGTAATCTTCTCTGTCTAACAGCCAAGTAACGGGCCAGATACTTCCCCACTTTCTCCAAGCCTTCTTCATATTCACTGATTAGTGAGCCTGCACATTCCAAAGATGCATCCTTCACTGCTTTTATCAAGTCCTGTCTTCGATGCATGAAAGCAACCCTTGTAGCCTCCTCCCAGTCCCGTGCAGAAACCAACAGATTCACACCACCAGTAACATCTCCACAGTACTCCAAAGCAATTTTGGCAGCTTCCCCAGGTTTACCAAGTGCTTGAAGTTCTTCACAAAGTTCATGGGCAAGATGCAGTACCTCATCTTTTCCCATGTTAAGGAACCCAGCAACTGTAAGCACCCCACTCCAGTTACTACAAGCACGATAAGACTTCAGAGCCTTCTCCAGATGGGAACAGGATAAGTAAATTGTGGCAGCATCTTCAAAGCATTTTTCATCACTGAGATAGTCCCCCCATGCCTCAAGGATTGGCGTCCTCTTCGCAGGGTCAGCAATAAGTTGAAGTCCCAGTGGAAAGAGTTGAGGATTTTTCTTCATGAGAGCCATACAATCATCAAAATGAGCCTCTCCCGCAAAAGCGATGTGCCTGAGTGCCTTTTCAAACCTTTTTAGCCTAAGGTCAATATTGTATTGCATTAACAGAGTAGGCATACGCTCCAATTCTTGTAATAAAGGAAGAAATTCCTTTGGATCTCTCTGTGCATTCAATGCCACAATAGCTGCAAGATTTAGATCATACAGACCTAAAGCAGCTTCATAGACAGCATCAGAATCAGCTAACCACAAAAGATGCTTCAGAGCTTCTTCAGCAGAAGGGTAAGACAATCTTCTCTGCTCGTCAGAATGTGACAATTCCATTTCACGGATAACTTTAATTCGCTTCAGAGCATCCTCAAGAAGCGGGGGATCACTTTGAGCTAGAGTAGTCAAAATGCAAAGCTCTCTACCCGGATTTTCTGTTATATGATCTTCAAGAGCTTTTCTTATGGCCATCAGAACAGAAGAAACCTTGTTATCAGCAGAGCAATGCTGGAGGTCTCCTGCTCGCATATCATTAGCACCCACTGGACAAGGAACAGTTACATAGTTTTTGTAGAGTTTCTCTATAACATTTTCATTCTTTACAGCACAGACAAACTCTGTTATGTAACTTAAATTGCTAACCTGACCGACAAATTCAGAAGCTGATTGTGAAAATGCTTGCCAACCACAATAATCAACAATCACATTGAAATCTATCCTGTGACGCCTTACCATATGTAATGCATCTTTGAAGCGCTTTTGGACCAAGGCATTAATGATAGAAACCACAACCAATTTTCGGGGGTAAATACATTCAAGGTTTCCTCTAGTAGTTTGCACAATAATAGCAGCTTCATCTCCATGCAGAACTCCAACAATTTTGGCACCTCTTTCCCACATATTTATGCAGTTTCGACTTTCTTCTTCTCTCTTTCTGGTGACAACATGAACAAAGTTTCCATACTTTGTGTCTAACTCCCCACTCAATATATCAACAATGTCAACAATAAAAAGTAAATCTTGCTTAGTTGTGAAAACTAAATGTGTGATCACTTCGTCCGCCAAATTTGAGTAAAATGAGAAACTGCTGCAATTGTTGCAGACTATCCCCCCATTGGCATGCAGCCTACCAATCTCATCCAAACCAAAAAGCAAGGGCTTTGATGCCACACCATTACCAGGTAGAACCACATTCATCCAAGGACATGATGAAGAAAAATTTTGAAATTCTTGCTCTAGAGAGCCTCTACTGGCACCAAATTTTGTTACATACTCAAAGATATTACCCCCAGAAAATTGAATATATGCAGAATGTTTACAAGCAGGATTGGGGGCAATGCCAATAACCACCTCTTCAAGGGAATTTTGCTTTGAAACTTTTGCATGCCAACCTGAGAACGTCAATACTCCTGGAACTAGATCCTCAGAGCATTCAAGTTCAATTTCCTGCAAATAGAAGCCTCGAAATCCTCCCTCATTGAGGGAAGATTTAGAAAAGTCCATACTATGACTGAAACCATAATGTGAAACAGCTAGTAGTGTATGGGAATCCAACCATACAAAATGCAAAATAGATCCAAATGCCTTCTCAAAGTGACAGGCTTCAACATTGAATTCTTTCCCTTCTAGTTCTTCCCAGGTTTCGACAGCAGGAAGCTCCACAATACATAAGCAACCATTTGACAGAGATGCAGCTAAATAGTACTTAGAGTCTCTGCAATATACAGAAATGTCCTGAACAAGAGAAGGAAATTTCAAGCTGAATAAATACATTGGAGGTGGCATTAACGATAAAGAAAGTGGCGTCACATGTATGTTGCAGCCATCAATAACTAGAGCAGTTGAGTCCTCTGTAATGGCTGTGACCCAGACAAAGTTACAAACAGTGATCTGACCACCAAGAGTCCAACAAATTAACTGCAGAGGCTTTATTGGATTCCACAAGAACCTGACATTGTCTTGCTTCGCATATCTAATTTCATGCTTCACATACCAGTGGTTGTTGCTGAAAAACCATATCTTTATAGCATCATAATTTTCGCATTCAACAATACCAGCAAGCAAATCTGAACTGCAATTCCATATCAGCTTTTTTACTTTTGCATTATTTCCTTCATTAATGCTAAATTTGCTTCTTTCTAATCCATTTTTCTCAAAGAAAACAATTGAGGGACATTCATTTTCTACTTTTCTGTCATAAACTGCTGCAATTTTTGCACCACTGGGAATCCATTCCAAAACAGCTCCAGCAAAAGCTTTTGGCTCTGAAGAAGCATGCAATAATCCTGAATCTCGTTCCCAAAACTTAAGCACCTTAAGTGATGGTGTTGAATTGCATACATCACTAACTGTTGCAAAGTATTTTCCATCTCCTCGCCAACAAATATTATACTCAAACCTGTCTGGCAGAAAATTTTCACTTACCTGAAAACACACAATTTATCAATATATATTATATAAGACAGTAAACCAGAACATATAGTATTTCTATACAACCATACATGTAAATAATAAATAAGACATTACTAAGTGTGACAGAAATGGGGAAGCAGAACCGGGGAACAAACATTAAAAATAAAAAAAGTAACATCTTGTAATAGATAACATGCTTTTACATAGGCTCAAGCAAACAAAATGCTACAAGGACAAGCAACCCAAACATAAAGCCAAAGCAATCTAAAACTAAGGCTCAAAAAATTTTAGTTCAAGACATGAAATGAAACACCAATCCTACAATAGGATAGAGCACTCCAAAATCCAAATAACTGGATTCAAAATCCAAGCATCTAATATTAGAACTACGGTCATAATTGTGTATGTTTTATACTGGTATATACTTCTAAATCAAACATAAAACTACAAACCATGATCTGCATCAGCGGTCGATGCTTTCATATCATATAAAAATTGCTCAAAATCAGCATATGACAAAAGAGAAAAATAATAGCACCTAACACCATTAAAAATGTTCATCGTTCATGAACACATGCAATAAGTTAAAATCACCCGAAGAGTCCTTATAATACTCACATCAAGATCTTCAGGAAGATCCATGAGTGCTGTTTCATATAACAATTCCCAATCATGAGTCATCACTAATATCTGTCCAAAACCAGTAATTATGCCCAAAAGTTCTCCATCTGGACTGGGGGAGATACACTTAACCCCACCATCCACCTTGCCAACAACTTCTGTTGTGTTAGTATCCACACTGTGGAGCAATAAAAGGCCATTTAAAGTCCCCACAAAGAGGGCTTCTTTCTCCATAAGATAATCAAACGAAGTAATAAAGTCCCCTGGTTCCAGATCAATGGTATCAACATCTGCAGATGCCAAGGCCTTCCTCCAAGCACCTTTTTCCTAGCCAAAAACCAATTTATGTTAGTAAAACCAATTAAAAAATAAAAAATGTGGGATGAACAAATACAATATTATATTTATAACACAATTAAATTTTTCCCTACAATTGTCAAACCCTTATATTCCCATAATATTATATCATTCAAATATAAAAACATATTCCCATATCTAAACCTTGTAGGAATTGAAACAACAGACTAAGAAATTCAATGTTCAATACGGTTCAAGTTATGAGTTTTCCTAAGTATTAAAAAAATCAACTCAAAGCAGCTATGGAATTTGACTTCTAATCTTATATAATGCGGTTTTAAGGCTGTAAGCCAGTGACAGTGTTCATAGAAAATTTCATCGCAAAAGCTCAACTATTAGCCATGCACCCAGAAATAACTTCATTAAATGTCAAATACATCTCCTCATGGGACTGATCCAGAAAATGTCTGCCACTAGAAAGCTCCAAAAATAAGGTCATTCTAGAGTATATACATTGGCCCATACTTCTAACAGTCAACAAATAATTTGCAGTACCAATATGTCTCACATTTGAAGTTGCATGTAATTCCAAAAATTTTCTAGCAAGGAACAGTTACAACAAGGCTTGCACATTTGGACCAAATTATACTAAGATGCCATTTTCATAATCATTCTACCATCCTAGAACATTTGGATGTTTCGTATAAGTTACGGTATCAATTTTTCCTTGATGACTAGGGGAAATATAATTTAAATCCAATGATTAATGTCATCATTTACATATGAAACTTAGATCTAAGAGCAAATAAAACCTCATAACTTAAGTTGGGAAAATGTTCAATCATAAAGGTTGGAAAAACATGTGGTTTGAATCACTCATATAACAAAAATCATGTTCCTCAAAGTTATTCAATACCTACTCGGACATGCTAAAGCCATGAAAAAGAAAATGACAAATAATGCGGCAGATATTGAGGCCCATAACCAATTAATCACTGGTTAATAAAAAACCAACATCCTTCTAAGGGAAAAGGAGAAATCAAAACAGGCCAATAATCACTGATTCACTCAAACTCTTGGAAAATCCAATTTTCAAAAGAAAATTTAATTCCAAAGCTAATTCTTCCAATAATTATATCCTAAATAAGTTATTCACTAATTTCTAATTGCATTGTTGTCTTCTTAAAGTTACTCCCGTCTCAGATCTATCAACATCCAATGCCAACTCTTCAGAAGTACTCCACAAGAACTTCCTGATTTTCTACTCAAAACTCTTGGGCACACAGATTAAGTTTATATTTAACTGTCCAGTAACCCCCCCCCCCAAAAAAAACACCAAAAAAACCAAAACACAAAAAAATAAAAATAAAAACAGTCGAAAACACTAAAGTAACAACCCATAATATGAATTGAACCATTCATTTCATTCTCCTTCCCACATCATCTCACAGTCCAATGGGCTCACAAACCTAAGAAGCCATTGTAACAGAAAGTTTCAAAATTTCAAACCCAATATAACAGGAAAGAACATACATGGAACGAAGACAGATGAACGGTGTACACTAAGTTGTCAGAAGACACAAAGAAAAGGCGGTTCCGCTCGATATCATAGGCCGAGAATTGAAGAGCTTCAGAGTTGGACTGCAATTTAAGACCCAAAGGGACCTCGGAGAAGAGCTTCAAATTATTCATTGGGAAGGCTCAGAACTATGCCAGAGCTTTCTTCTCCCTTTCCAATGGAATCTGAAGAAGAAGCTGAAGTGCCTAGCCCTGTGTGTGCTTGCGCGCGCGTGTTAAGAAATCCAGGGCCTCAGGAGGCTCCGCCTGAGACGTGAGTGTTTAGTAGGGTTTAAACGCTGAGCGGTTTGAAGCATCAATTACAGGGTGGCTTAAACACATATTGGGAACTTTTAATTTTGGCCCTACAGTTTTACTCCTAAACAATTTTGTGACTTTTTTGAGCGTGAAGTTAATTTTGTAGTTTTTTTATTAAAAAGGGTATTTGAATGAGTTTTAAAAATTGATGGAAAAATCATGAAAATAGTATAAAAACATAAGTTATTTGAGAGAGCTTATGGGGATTTAATTTATAGGGAAGAGGAGAGAAAATAATTTATTTGATTAAAGTTTTTATAGAGTCGATATATGGACTATCTCAAAAAATTTCAAACTGACTGTCATTAATCTCCAAATAATTTATGGGTACTCCTCAATATTTCTTATACATTATTTTCATCTTTACCCTTAGTTGGACCACAAATTACAACCATATCATTATATTTCTGAAATTCGGATTTTTGACAGAATTTTCACCCAACTTTAAAAATTCATATATAATTGTACAAATATCCAATTGAGGTAATTCCAAAGCTCAAATGCCCCTTGTTAAGTCTAGTTTTAGGAAAAAATACTTTCTTAGTTCAATTGGGATCATAAAATTCCCAGTAATTTCATTTTTTAACACTGCTCCAGAAACTGACAAATTTCACTGGGCAAACTTCAAAAATTCAT
>JBAGKO010000008.1:13294514-13306129 GCA_037177275.1 Acacia concinna
TCTCATGAAGAACATAGATTGCATAATATTTTATTCTAAATTTATATCCAATTTTATTATAATATTCCCTCTTGTCCTAAATATAAAATTTATTGATTTTTTAGAGATTAAGGAAGATAAATAAACTATTTAATCAAATTATATCTAATATAACATTATATTATGTAGCATTTTATAAGTTAGACAATACATTTTGAAGAAAAATGATAAATTTAAATGTTTTAAAGTAATTTAATTAATTTTCTTAAGATTCTTTAAAAAAATTAATTGAGTATTATATTTAAGATGGGAAGTAGCAATTTTTATTATAATTATATATCTATACACATTTATGAATATTAATTTATTAAATATATACCTGATGATTATTTTGCAAGTTTAACGAAAATAGTATTGAGAAAATCCCCAAAAAAAAACCCGGGTGAAAATAAGCACTGACATTAAGTCTGCCCCATTTTTTAAATCAAAAAGAAAAGTAAGGCCCTGTTTGATGTCTACTTATTTCAGTTAATTAGCATCACTTTTAAAAGTGGAGTGGTTTATGATTTTTTGAATGTCCTAAAATAATTGATATTAAAGCTAGAAAGGTAACATCAAAAGGTGAAGCTGATTTGAGGAGCTTATTCCAACATCAAGGAGGGGTGGGGAGAGAGAAGGAAAAAAAGGGTTATTTGATTGAATATTTTATAGAGTCGGTATATCAACTGTTTTAGAAAATTTCACATTAATTGTCATTAGTTTCTAAATAATTCATGGGCACTCTTCAATTTTCCTTATACATTATTTCCATAATTATCCTTGGTTGAGTCACAAATTACAACTATACCATTATATTTCTGAAATTCGGATTTCTGGATAAAATTTTTGCCAACTTTGAAAATTCATATTTAATTATACAAATATTCAATTGAAGTGATTCCAAAGCTCAAGTGTCCCTTATTAAGTCTAATTTTAGGAAAAAAAACAATTCCTTGGTTCAATTGAAATAAAAAAATTCCCAATAATTTCATTTTTAAATAATAATCAAGAAATTAACGAATTTCACTTGATAAACTTTAAAAATTCATATATCTTAACATATACATCTAAATCATGCAAATGACCTATCAAAAATTAGCTTGACATGTCTAGTTTTAGACTATAAAGTTTTATATTTTTTTGACATCATTTGACTAGAATTAACTGAAGTACAATAAGATTATCGATAGTCTCATTCCAGAAATTAGCTAAAACTTACTCTAACTATTATTTTTACACCAAAATTCACCATTTATTCCTCTTTATCTTGTCATATATTTAGGGAATTTGATGAATAAAAATTTGAGATATTACAAATCTTTTACTTATTTTCCCTTTTCTACTTACCATCTAAATATGTTTCATAAAAAAAAAGTTATTTTTGCAAAGTCACATCCAAATACAACAACTGCTGATAGATTACTTGTTTTTCCTAAAGCTTCTTTTGATAAACCTATCAAAAAATAAATCACTTAAAATAAGTGACGTCCAAACAGACTTAAGTTTGCCCCTTTTTTCTTTTTATTTAATGTTGGTCCTTTACAAGTTTAGACTATAGTTTATTAGTATTTGAGGTTTGATTTTTTTTTTTTTGGAAAGTTTACACAACAATTGACACTTAATTATACTAGTTTAATATTTGAATTAGAAATTTCAGAGGAAATGATGTTTTATTTTTTAGATATTTCAACATATAAGAAAAATATATATAAATTTGATAAAATGAAAACTACAAGCGGACCTTGAGCCCACGTGTTTGAGAATCGAGATTTAGTGATAGGATAGTTTTAGGGTAAGTAGATTTTTCAAGTCTAACCATTTTAAACGTTGACTTGATAGAGATCTTTGACAACTCTGGCTACAACAATATTAAAAACATTGGTGTTATTACCATAAATATATTTTTTTGCCTGCATATTGCATTTTTAAACATTATAATTGGATTAATTAATATCTTAAAAATACTATTTCCAATGATAGTGAATACACAATTTCTAAATTATCAGCAAATAACTTCATATGTTGATGCTATCTTTGTCTATGTTCTTCCCAAGCTCAATTTCATCTTTATTAATGTAGTTTAAGAAAGTCTCAAATTTTTATTCCTTCTCCTTAATTTTTTACCTTGAATAAAAACATATAAGTGAAACTAATACAAAATCAGATAACATTAAATTTATAACCGATTAATTCTTTGAAAAGTCACGTGACAACACTTATAAAACACAGTTTGTACACCACAATACATAATCCCAATTTGCAAGCTGACACTCCTGACAGGGACAAATATGACCAATTCTGCTCCTGCACTGAGCATTCCTGTTTGAGCCCAGAAATAGCAATAATCAAGAAGAACCAGTGTGATGGCACAAAAGAATAACTCTTCTATGACAATCCCTTTCTTTTTAAATCTATTTACCTAATTTGATAATATCAAGAGTTCATTGAACCACATGTACTTTCAAAAATATCCATTTATTTTCCTTAATTTTTTTCACATTTTCTCTTCCCCAAATATTATTAAGGGATCATCAAATGTGGTAAATTAGAAAAAGATTGACAAATATTCCCTCCGATCCTAAATATAAGACCCATTTCCCGGAGGGAGTATAAAATCAACTCCTCATGCATCTTATATCAAGGACAAGAGGGAGTAGGAGACAATTGAGACAGCCTTTTGTTTCAGTTATTTTAGTAGGTCTTCAATTACTGGAAGTTATACAACATAAAGAATTTTTTCACAAAAGGGGGAATATCAGAGGGGAAGAGAAGTTCAAATGGTAAGGAACTATAGAAAGCCCTATTATCAAAGAAGAGGAAAGAAAGAAAAGGGAGTATAGAAAGACGCAATCTCACACAACTTCAAGCTCATATTTCCTTTGGTTTAAGGGCTTGAGAATAACAAGTACTTTTAATCAGAGTAACCAAACAAGGCTACAATCCACTCTAAACAAAATAAGAATCTAGAAACCGTAATGTAATGACATGATTAAAATGTATAAAGGAGTTTCGCACTATAATTCCTGAGACTTCCTCACACAGCGACTTACTCTCTTTCTGAACTCATCCTTTTTGTCTCTCCACATCACCTGAAGTAAGGGAATTAAACAAGTTAAAAAGTCTCATCCAAGAATATTGCCAAAATGGCGCCTAAAGAAATCTGATATTATGAGAATAAAACTCAAGCTCAATCAATAAATCATGCAAATGTAAAGTATTATCATCTATAACAAATCAAATATGGCTTAAATTTTAGTTGCTTTCTTCTACAAAATACAAATGTTGCCATTGAGAAGTAGGGAGAAGGGGTTATGGTTAGTCGGTAGTTACTTAAAATTCAAAATTCCTCTATTTTCAAAGTAAAGATGCTGAAAACCTTATAGGTACAATAACAATATGGCTAAAAAGAGAATTGAACAAGACTTTAAGCCAACGATAAGCAGAAACAGCCTCAAGTTCCTATTATTTAGTCATATAACCAAGATGTCGAATCAAAGATGAGAACATCACATATCTTGGTCAATCTCATCCTAGTCCCAGTGAAATGTAATTTACAAGAGACCCAAGTTTGTAATCTGACATTTCCAGGTTTCAAATGCAATAATAATGGGCATGGGTAAGCAAGATAATTATTATGCAATTAAAGGTTACTTCAAATATTACATAAAAACATACCGCAGCTTCTACATTTGCTGGAGACTCATCATTAGGGCTTGAAAGCATTGATATAATACTTAATACTATGCTCTCAACCTGCATACCAGATCAGATTATTACTAGCATTATTCACCAAGAACAAAATGGCACTAAAAATATATTATATAAATTTGCAGATGAGATCAGATTATTGCTAGCATTGTTTATTAACAGGAATATAGGACTTAATTTAATTACAATTTCTTATATCTTGCTATTAGGTTCTCCATCAAAACTGACGATAAAATTCATGAAGAGATCATGAGTTGTAAAATCAAAACATCTGTCATGTCATTTATCAAAAACTTTATAGCCAATAGATAACCAATTTATTTATGTTTTTCCTATAACTGAACAAAAGAAAATACATTGCACATAGAGAGACAAAAAAAGATGCAAAAGGGCAGAAATAGATTAATTTTTCACTTCCCCAAACAACATGAGAGAGAATGATTCTGTAGAGATCAATTCTACACTGAAACATATTCAAGGGCAGAAATCTAACATAACTTTCCTTCTCTCGTACACTTTCAAACAAAAAAAAAAAAAAACCACCTCAACATGACTGAGATGGTCTGGGTTGAAACTCAAGGAACAGCCCAACTCAGAAATGATAAGGCCAAAGTAATTGTACCTGTTCACATTGTAGGCTGGCTCAACAGGTCCAATAAATCCAGATTGGTCCATAATCAAGCTTATGTACATGCAAATGCACACATGTAAACCAATGGCTCCCACCAAAACACCCCCCACCGGGCGGAGGGCCCTGCCGCCCCAAAAAAAAAAATCATTCATCCCTTTTCTATCTTGCATATAAAGTCCCTATTCTAGGCTCTCTCTCACATCACATGTTGGAATACCATGTTCAGGAAGGCTTTGATTCGACTCTCACATCACATGTCCCTTTCTTCCATGACGATCAGATTTTAGATCCATCACAAAAGCAGGGAAACCAGTGGCTAGCAGATTTCAGAACCATGGTAATGATGTATGGTTCTCCTCCTCCACCTTGCTTCCCATTGCCTCTCTCCCTCAGATTTTAGTTCCTTGGTGATGACAAGAACTTCAATCGAGGTTGCCTCAATCCGTTGCAATTTTGTGATTTGCTTATATGGATTTGATTTTTACCATTTTAAGCTTCTAAGATTTTTCTTTGTTTTCTCATCCTCTCCTCTTCCTCCCTCCCTTCTAGTCTCTCACCTTCATCTTCTTTGATAGCCGTTCAAACTTTAGAAACCCAGACAGACCCGAGGCAAACCAAATGAAGCCTTTCATCAGTTTAATACTTTAATATTCAGATTAAAGACAAAAACAAATGCAGGCTATCCAGACTTGCACAATGCATTGTACCAAGACTCAGAAGGTTGCACACCTATACTCAACTATGACTTGAGAACTTCAGTTATCGTTATCTATATCTATTATTTACTTTATTTACTTGAGTTATTATTCTTAACACAAATTGTTAGAAATCAAGATGAAAGTGGTGTTACTAATCAAGCACTTTGGAATTCCAAGCTAAATGCATGTTTTAACAGAATCGTGTGGCAATTATATACTGCACATTGCAGGGCCCACAGTCGCAAAGCGAGCATAACCATATGAGCCATGAGCAAATAAGTTCAAAACATATGGTTTACATTGAAAATCCAGGTGGTTCAATTATACTTGAAAATATTTCAGAATACAAGCAAAGTTATTATAAAGTAAGCAAAATTAAAGAGCAAGAAAAATCCAAGCCTCATATCAAGATGAACAAATGCATCTGTAATAATCTAAACCATACTGTATGTACAGGACTCCAGCGTTCACTTGCGAGTTCATATCCGTTTGGATCATCACCAGGGGGGTGAAGAATTGAAATACAGACTCTTCCATCGGGGTAAACTGCAGTACATATAAAAACAACAAAGAAATTATGCAAAAAATTATGCGCACCAAGAATTTTAATAGTTGTGAAAGGAGCATGCAATCACCATTAGGATGCCACATCTCAGAGATAAACCTCACTGTTGGTGGACTCAGTGGATAATTGGGAGGAAAAAGCATGATGGCGTTGAAGAAACCTCCATCACTGCAAACAATGAACATATAAAAATACACCATGTCATATAATAAGCACCATAATTCAAAATGACAAGTTCATCTAGATATTTTCCAAAAAAAAAAAAAAATTATATAAGGAGTTGACAGCAAAAGCCTAGCATGCAGTTAAATACTTAGAAGCATAGAAATGTCCATATTGTTCAGTAATTGTACCATGGTTTGATTTGCTGAATAAATTACAAAGGGGGAACAAGTTTTTAAATACCTACACACACACGCACTAATGAGTAATGAGCAGTAGTCACCAAGACAACTTCACCATACCTATAGTGTTCTGCCATGCACATGCTTCTCATACTGACCCAATCTTTGATAATCAATATGCTTAATAATGTTGGGAACAAAATCAAGAACCTCATAACGTCATGCAAGAAATTTCATTTATGCAGCTATGACACTAAAAGGGCTAGGGCACTTCCAAATCAAACGCAATAGATATAAAGAGATGCTTAATTGACAACTAATTTCTAAAGTTAAATGTGTCTAATTTCAGTTGGATGTTCCCCTCGATTTATTTGAAGAAAAAGTGGTCAAAGAAAATTTTAAATTGTGACTTCAACGAAATTCAGATGCAACCATGTCTGACCATTATTATTGCATAGCTTTTAACTTACTTAATTGCAGACTTCTTTTTGGGAAAAAGACGTAATCAGAATTATATAGAGTAAAGCAAGACATCAGGCCTTTGTCTGGAAAAACGAAAAAGGAGAAGGAAAGAAGATAAGAGGGCATAACTACATTAATTCATTTAAATTCTTTGTTGATTTTCAATCTTTCCATTTCCTTTCATTCACTTCTACTTGTCAAACAAACCGTGAAGAAAACTCAATCACCAAAAGAAAAAGAATCAGATAACTCACTAAAGAGTATCGGGTGGCCCAATGATAGTGACTCGCCATTCGAATATGTTGTCATCGTTAACCAAACCCGCAGAAAATCCATCAACAGGATTTTTATAAAGATCTGCCAAGAAGAATAATGATCATCAGTTGATCAATCCAAAAACTCAAGCATGAATTAAAACCCTAAAAGGGTTTTGAAAAACCAAAGAAGAAGAGACGAAAAATAGCCAAGATTTGGGTTTCAGCAATACTAATAACCTCTGAGTTGCTTCTGAAGGAGAAGACTGGCTTGAGTCGCGGCCATTTGCTCGAGGAGAGGGAGGGGAGAGGGAGGAGAGAGGGCGGGAGAGAGAGAGGGAGGGAGTCAGGATCGCCGAAACAAGAGGGAGGGAAAGAAAAGCGAGGCGTTACATATATTTATGTATTTCTTTATTATATTAAGAACGGTCAACAAAAGTACTTTCCTGTAAGAAAAAAAGTCAATTAAAGTAATTTGCATGATTGTAAAAAGAGGAGAAAGAAAAATTAAATTGCATGTTCATTCATAGTTCTCCAAAAAAAGCATATTAATAATTTGATGTTTTAAAAATCGACGTGCCATAAAGTAATACTTTCTTTTTTCTTTTTTGGCCAAACGACGCATTTTTATATTAATTTACAAAACTCTGGCGCATCTAATATAATTATATTTTAAGAAAAAAAAGAGTTGGGGATTAAATTAATTATTAATGTGAGCTTTTTTTTACAAGAAAATTTCATATAAAGACAATCGAATTATCTAAATTTTAATTTGAGTCACTAAACATAATAAATTATATATCATGTTATGCGTCTTAATTAGGGATTTAAATATGTTAAATTACATCTATATATTATATTTTTATTGAAAAACAATATCTTTTTTTTTTACTTGAGAAATGTAGGATAAATTAATTCCTAAAAAGTAGGGGTATATATAATTTTTTATATTAGAATATATATAATTGTTTTTTTAGAAAATGAGTATATATAATTAAAAATTTTAAATTTTTATGTACTTCAATGTTTCACAAGTATTTTTATATAAAATTTTTTATTTTAGTGAAATAATAATTATGAATTATATTCATAAAATATATATAATATACGAGATTTAAAATTTAAACTAGAGTTATAAAATTTTAAATAAAAATATAAATATGGTAATATGATGATAATTCTTCATATAAATTGATTATCACAATATATTTCAATTTTTTTCTAATAATTTTTTTATATTGCTGAATATTATATATAAAAATAATGTTGCCTATGATTAATGTTTAAAAAGAAGTTGAGATAAGAACAAAAAAAATTCCTACTTTTTAAAGAAATAATTGATATAATAAATAATAGAGTTATGTTTTCAAGTTTTTATTTTAATAAGTATGGGATATGGATGTAATTTGACTGAAATTTTAAATTTTAAGTATGACGTATAATTGATATATAATTTGTTAAATTTAGTGATTTAAATTAGAATTTTGATAATTCAACCGTCTTTATATAGAATTTTCTCATTTTTTTGACAATATGACCTCAAAAAAAATTACTCTGTCATTATTGTTACCAATATACTCCGTATATAATTGTTGGACTTGGAGTCCATCTTTGCCCTTGATAGGTGGGCTATTTTAGTAGAAAAGAAGTAGTTTTATCAAATAGAAAATAATTTGGCTATATAATTAGGAAATAAGTGGCTATATTATATAAGTAACAAATCAATAGAAATTATGGTTTTGTTAATTAAGAAACAAGTAATTGTATATTGAAAAATTGATCAAAAATTAATTTTATGCTTATTACTTAGAGGGCAAGTATAAGTAGACATAATTTTTTAATTAATGGTCACACTAAACCTCTATAGATGTGTCACCTCCAATTATTATCATCCCTATCATAGAAGCTATCACTATTGTCTTTATTATAAGTTATTTTTAACTAATTCTCTTTTGTGAGAATTAGTTATGGTAATAATTAAGGGCGTAATTTATAACTTTATCCTTATTCATGAATGATGTCTTTTCAACCTTTTTCTCTCTTTCTTTCTTTAATTAAGAGCAAAATTAGAATAATGTCATTTAATATTATCAAACTGGCATATATTAAGGATCAATTTTTTTTTTTGTTAAAATGAATTTATAATAAGAACTAAAGTGGTATCTAGCAATCTCTTCTCTCTTACCATCCTTCTTATTCTAGTGATTTGTTATGCCTACCTTAATTGAGTTCTAGTAGTCTAATAATTAGCTTGCATGAGTTTTAGAGCTTTGACCCGGATCCCAATGGGGGTCCACCCAAATACACAAGTCTCTCCTCTCTTCTAATTTTTTCCATCACTAATTAATTAGGTTGTTTATCAGTTAATCCACATATAGAGTATAATACTCCCTCCGGTCATATTTATAAGACCCAGTTAACTTTTTTGGAGAATCATAAGAAAATCCTAAGAAAGCTAATTACATTACTTTAGACATTAAAATTTATCATTTTTTTAAGTTATGTTATTTGACTTATGAACTAATATATAATGTAATAAAATATAATATATGATATGATTAGGTAATATAATTAGCTTTCTTAAGATTTTTCTAGGATTCTCCAAAAAAGTCAACTGGATCTTATAAATAGGACCGGAGGTAGTATTACTTAAATACGTCATTGAAGAGAAAATGGCTTATTGATATGATGAAAGCTGAAAAATCTTTTTTTCACCTCTACACCATTAGTGGCTTTCATCCTCATCATTTAAAAATGGGTTATGAACTATTTTTTAAAGGCGTATAATACAATTATTTATTTTAAAATATAAAACTAACAACGAACTATTTTTTAAGGAGCGAAAATAACAATGCCGTTAATTTCCATTAACTACCGTTAACTTTTTCTGAAATGTGAGTCTTACTGCCAAATATTTTAATATATTTCTAAAATATTAAAGTGTAAAAATGATAACGAACTATTTTTCTGGGGGTGCCAAATATAAATATTTTTAAGAACATTTACAAGACAAATATGGGCATTTACATTATAACTAAAGGGATTTACAATAATCTAAAAATTTAAAAAAATTTAGACATTCAAATATTGGTATTATAAATGGCCATATTTGCATTTCCATTGATAAAACTTAATTTTATTTTGATGAAAAATGTGCAATAAACAATTTTTACAATACAAAATATTTAAATGATCAAATTATTTAAATCCCTAAATTATTTTAAATATTTTTATTTATTTTTTAAATATCTATATCCTATCTTTTATTGCACCTTTTAGGTCAAGATAAAATAAATTTTTTTTTGCACACTTTTGATCAAAATAAAATTAAGTGTTATCAATAAAAAGACAAATATGAGTATTTAAAAGATAAATATGAGCAGTTAGTAAAAGTTAACGGCATTATCATTCGTACTTTGAAAAAAATAGTTTGTTGTCATTTGTGCACTTCAAAATAGATAATTGTGTTAGACGCCTTTGAGGAAATAGTTAGTTGTTATTTTTGCACTTTAAAATAGAAAATTATACTAGACGCCCTTGAAGAAATAGTTTATTATCATATTTGTACTTAAACTCTTTAAAAATAAAAATAAAAAACTTAATCAGCTTCTAAAGAATTCCAATTTAATGACGTTTCAACCTGAATCAACAAATATTTGAACAACTTTACCCCTTCCATTTTTAAAGGCAACACTATACATATGTATCTTGCACCACCCTTCCTCCTCGACTTCGAATTAGGTATTTATCAATTTAAAGATTTTTTTGTAGGTACTACCTTCGATATTAAATATAACATTTAGTTGAATTTTTTTTAAAATTATTATAATAATGTTCCTTTAAATTATTTATATTTTTTTTAAAAAAAATAATTTATTTGACTTATAAACTTATATAGAATCTAATGATACATAATGTACAATATGATTAAGTAACTTAATCAACTTCCTTAACTAATACAAAATAATCAACTATGCCTTATATTTAGGACTAGAAGGAGTATAATAGTCAACTAACGTTATTGTAAAGAAATACCCTTTAATAATCAGGGGCGTGTGGTAGAGCGGTAGGGACTCTTCCACCCTTAACCTTGGTCAGAGGTTTGATCCCTGGCCTTAGGTATGGAGCAACGATAAATCTCCTGACCAGCTGTCCTTCCCATAGAGGAACCCACAATGAATGGAGGATTAGTCATTGGCCTACCGGGCTGGGAATACTTTGTGAAAGCAAAAAATAAGAAAAAAAGAAATACCCTTTAATAATTTTTCATTTGGTATTGCACTCGCTCATTTTCTATGCAACCACAAGGTTAGAGTACGGTGATCATTACATTATATATAACATCTCAATTTTTAATGAATTAATTAAATAATTAAAATAGAAATCATAACATATTAAATAGAGATCTTCCTAAACTAGAAAACTTAATCAAGATCCTAGAAATTAGGGACATAATAAAGGGAGAAAATCATGGGATTTGTTCTTATTTTCTTACAATTCTTAAAATGATTTATAAGATTAAGGATAAAAAATTATAGAGAGAGAGAGAGTGAGAAAGTTTAAATTATAAATATATAAAAGTAGATTATTAGAGAAAAAAAGGGGAACTTGGTGTGGGGCTTTATATATATAAAGCCATACCCAATCCATAGTCAGAAAAGAGCATGCGCTGTGAGATCGCAATTCCCAGTGCCGCCAACGACAATTATTTTGGAATTTAGAGTTTTACTTTGATTATCAATAAGATTGATATTGACCTGTGGTTGAGCTTGGAGTTTATATTCTTATGGCAATTTTGCTTTGGCAAGAGGTAACTACTTTTCTCTTATTGTGCATGCTTGTGACATGTTTGTGAGTAATTTTAAATATATAGAACATAAATTTGCAATTGGTTTGTGATGTTGGCTATAAAATTATTTTATTATTGAAATTGTC
>JBAGKO010000008.1:13306229-13317795 GCA_037177275.1 Acacia concinna
GTAATCTTCTCAATGCCTTTATCCAATAAATTCTAATTGTTTTTTTATACCGTTCCAAAATCTGGACCTAGGTCTTCATTTGTTAATCTAAGGCATAATATCAATATCATATTTATACTTGCTTTTAATCACTTTAGCCCAAATATCATATTTCTTCTTTATAAGGCCCCAGAAAGCCTTGCCTACCTTTTCTTTTCGCTTTAAAGACTACGTCTCAAGCTACAAGATGAGTTTTTTTTTTCTCGTTGTAGAGCCCCACAAGAAGCTCCTTGCTCTACTTTCAATTTCTTCATATCATGGCCGGCAAAATTGCAGTTTGCATAGGGTAAATAGGTATAACATTGAATATGACTGAAGATACCAAAGTATGTTTACCTGTCATTACTAAATGATTCGACTTCCAATTGTTGAGTCTCACTTTTACCTTATCTATAACATATTTTATGTATCATTAGTAACTCTTTGATAATATAAGAGAACACCCAAATATTTTTCTAAATCAGCCGTTGGACTAAATCCAAAAGTTCACTTAACTATTGGACTCGTGTATGATTAACATTATGAGAGAAGAAAATTTTAGTTTTTGTATTACTTACCTTTTGTCCTGAGGCATGCCAAAATCTATTAATACATCTTTGAATCACCTCTACTTGATCCATTGAACCTTTTGACAATAATATAAGATCATCTACAATAATAAATGGGACAGTAGAGGACTATCTTTGCAAAGTCTAGTAGGCTTCCAATCTCCCTTGGACACCTCCTCCTGAATGATATGAGCAAGTTTCTTCATACATATAATGGAGAAAGACGATCACCATGCTGTATGCCCCTAGAAGGCAAAAATTCTCGAGTGACACTACCTTTCTATAGAATTTGCATATTAACAGTTGTAATACAGGCTTTTATAAGAGAAACAATATGATAAGGAAAATTCAATTTCTCAAGACAAGAAAGCGTACAAAATCCCATCTCAATCTATCATAAGCCTTCTCAAGATCTACTTTAATCATTATGAACCCTTATTTCCTTTCATATTTTTCATAGAATAAATAAACTCTTGGGCAATAATGATATTGTTACTGCTGACATTTTTGTAAAGAGATATTTTTTCTAATAGCGAAAGAACTGAGTCTCTTTATAGTTTCATCACCCAAGATATTTCTTCTCTGAACAAACACATTCTGGAATGGGGTGATTAGTTGGCGGTTTAAAAACTATGACCGTTGACATTTTTGTAAAGAGATATTGTTTTATTAGACTTGTGAAGCCAATACTAACATTAAGATGGTAATATCAAAGAGAATCTTAAGAAATGATAAATCTAGAAAATAACAGGTTCGTCCGTTCCAATTTTTAGTGGTTCACCCTGTGAAATAGCTTTTGGATAGGTCACAAATATAAGATCCAATACATTGAACATTGGATGATAAGTATACCCATTTAATGTAACCCATGATCCTAAGCAGAATGCATCAATTGTAGCAATAGTTTCCTACATAGAGAAATTTCATGCATAAATTCATAGTAATTCACAGAAGAAACTGAAAAAAACATAGAAATTATAATTCACTAAAAATAAATTTTTTTATCGAGTATACTATAGTGATATGTTCCTTATTCCAGCTTAAAGACAAATAAACTATCGTGTTGTCTTTGCGTATATAGTCCTGTTATTGTAACTTGTAACTTGAATTGACATCATAACAGGTCAGCATCATTGACCAAAACTTTAATGGAAGAGCTTTTTGCAACTTCAACTAATAGATTTCGAAATCACAACAATTTAATAAGGAAGATTATCATGAAACATCTTGTATATCAGAAGCAGCTAGCAATTAGAAAGAGTGTCTCGAAGAATGAGAGTTTTGAGTGGTTCTATTAAAATTAATAATTTTAGAGGATTATAGTACCTAAATTGATGCCGACATGGTTGTCATTTGGACCTCTAAATTTTGGGTTCATCCTAGTGTCAATTTCTACAGCCACTGCTTTGTAATTATCCTCGCAAGCATTGTTAAGCATGGCTATCCATTAAATGCCCACTTTGTTGGTACTGTTGCATCCCTTTCTCATTAGAGCGAGTCAGCTTGTTTATTATTTTTTTTTGAGTTAAAGAGCAATTTACGCCCAACGTTTTTTAGGAGGAACAATTTTAATCCTAACGTTTTTTTTGGCTCAATTACCCCCTAAATTTTTAAGGAGGAGTAATTTTAGTTCTAACGTTATTTATTTGAAGTAATTCATACTCTCACTAATATATCTGTTCAGTTTAATTGTTAATTGGGGTGTGTTGACCAATTTTGATGCCATATAACTGATGAAGTGAATTAAATAATATGATATGATATGTCATTTAACTGAAATGAAGTTATATTTTTTTTAAAAAAGAAACCCAGTCTCTTGATTGTCGAAAACATGTGCCTTAATTTAGTCACAATGTATTATTTAATTCACCTCATTAGTTATATGACCTTATCATTGGTTAACACACCCCAATTAACAATTAAACTGAACAGATATGTTATTGAGGGTATAAATTGCTCCAAATAAATAATATTGGACTTGAAATTGAGACAAAAAAATGTTAGGATTAAAATTGCTCCTCCCTGAAAACGTTGGGGGTAAATTGCACTTTAACCCCCCATTTTTTTTATAAAAGCTTAGGTGAGTGCTTCCAGATCTTCCATCAACAGGTCACATCAATAAGAATTGAACTCACAACTCTGTAATTATATGCTAATCCTTTTATCAGTTGGACTAACCTTTAGTGGATGGACTTAGTTTCGGTTCTAACTTAATGGCACCATTAATTTAAGATAATAATGGTGGCCATCGAGATTCTTCTACTAGGGATAGGGCCTGCGAGACACCTCGATCAGCAACCCACTCGGTCAATAATCCCATGTTCACTTTCTCTTTCTCCATCATACGAAAGTGTATTTAGGTACTTCTAGGCGCTCTTTCTAGTTGTCAGCCGCTTCCTGCTTAGTAAGCCTCATACTTCATAAGCCAAACAAAAACATGCTTAAATGGTTGGACTTCACGCTTTCATATCAGAGTACGGGTTCTTTATAAGAACATTATACCGTTATTGTCATTGTCTTGTTCTTATATTTTCATATTTTTAACAGGTAAAATTGTTGAAAGCATTTATTTTCCATTTAAGTTTTGGACAATGAAGCTAACGTGGTCTCGGGCATCAATTGAAGCAATGGTAATAGGGTTATGAGCATAGATAGCACTGGGGTTTCTAGGACCTTGGGGAGGGAGGGACTCAGAGAATAAGTGATCGATTCTTTATGAAAACCTCTTTGCAATTTTAGACAATTGTTAGCTATGAAAATGGGGTTGGGGTTGGTAAATCATCATTATGTAAATATAAGTTTTTTCCCTAATTAATTAAACCATACCATTTAAAACTTAACTTTTGGGAATTACAAAAATTTAGCAAATCAGTTGGGGTGAGGAACAACATCTTTCTATAATTTGGAGACTATTACCATTTACAATAAATGGGGTTATGCAGATCAATAAGCCGTATAATATATGTTTGAAAGGCACAAAACAGGTTATTCTTTGTAAAAACTTACAAAGTAGTGCAATCTGCAGATAATTTTTATTCAATCTCTACTCAATTTTTGTAATCTTTATACTTTTTTATTATTGCATTCTTTGCATAATCCTTGTACAGTCTAGTGCAATCTTTGTGCAAATGAATGATGTTGATGTTAGTTCAAATATAATTGATAACTTTAAATATAATGGTAAAGGTAATATTAATAACTATTTTACTAACGTTGACATGTAGCATGATGTCAATTTAAGTTGTAATAGTTGGGTATCCATAAATAGTTTTATGGGTTGGAATATAGAGCTTCTCACTATAGTACACTAACCCATCAGAGTAGTGTAACATTAGTTTTCTACTTGCCTTGTGTTAGTGATTAATATATTTTCTAACTGTAAATTAATGCCATCATTTTCATTTTTCAGGACAATCACTATGGGAGTCTGCTATTATGGTTTGACAGACACTTCTGCTACTTACTCGGTTAACTTTCTCAACTTGATTCCCATATTCACTTTCTCAATTAGAATATCATAAGAATTTTGATTCATGAATAGTGTCAGGATAGATAACCTACGACTAATAACTTGGGCGGATAAAATATAATCAAGACTATTGCAATAGTTATTTGTGTTGGAGGGGCATTGATCACTAGTCTTTACAAGAGACAAAAAATTTATATTGGTGATCATCATTCTTCTTACGCCACCTCAAAAGAACTACACAATAGTTGGGTTATGCATAAATAATAGCCAAGCTTCTTAGTTTCTGTTGGAATATAGAGTTTCTCACTATAATATAGTCAAAGCTTTTTGAACCTAAATAAGTTAAGAATTAATTTTTAAGCTTATGGGATACCCACATTTTTGTTGTTTCATCTCTTATTATATGTGAATCACAGTGAATTAATGAATGTAGTTTATTCAAATAGGGCTAGTGGCTTCAGCAACTACATTATACTTGTGTCTTCTATTGCTATTGTGAGGGGGCCTATTTATCCTCCCCTGATCCATACATTGTCTCTTATTTTGATGGCCTTTGTCAAAGGTATTTTCTGGGTGAGTCACTCACAGTTGAACTATATGAATGTTGTTACTTGTTATATTTGTCTTTTCTCTATATTCCCTTTGATATTCATACAAAATATGATTTACTTGCAATTTGGTGGGCATGGTTTTCATCATAGCTGGCCTCTTCTGCTTCTTGTGAGGCAAATCAAAGGAGACACATGAGCTGGCCCAACCAAAGGAAGCAGCTATGCCTGCTGATTCTACAACTGAAGTAAGTCCAAGTTCTTCATTAAACATTGTAGCTATCGATATGGTGAAAGCGCTAATGCTAGTGTTTCAAAAGAACGAAGTGTTGAAGCCAAGATTCACAATGAACATCAATGAAATCTTAACTTATGAAAGTTTGGTGGTATCAACTAGCTTTGTTTCTTGCTTTTTATATTAATTGTCTGTAGGCTTGCTTGTTGATGTCATTGTTCTTAACCATCACAATATACGTGTGTATGTATTAGTGTTTATTTTAATATGAGAAACGTAACCCTTGGTAGTGAATTCAAAAAATGAAACCCTAGGCAGAGCAAAGCCACAAGTTGCATTAATTTTATTAATTAAACTTATGTGGTATTAACACCATTAAACAAGCTTATGTGAATACTAATTGGATAAACTAAGGAGGAAAATAAATTATAAACTTAGTATATTATTATTGCATTCTTTGTGTAATTCTCGTGCATGCATAATTTATAATTCTTGTATAATTTTGGTTTAGACTTCAGAGGGAGTTTAATTAAAATGTTACTGTGGTATGGGTTGGTACAATTTTCTATGTACATGGTGGACAACTCCAAAATTAGAAATTTTTGTCAAGCAAATTGTAGCAGAAGCAAAACACAATGGTTGGCTTTTGGGGACAGGGCATATATTCATTTATTTATTTGAAATTCTGAGTTGAATAGCTAGCGCAATCAAGTCCAGTCAGTTTTGGTAAATTATTGGGCTTTCGTATTTGTTGTAACGGGCCGAACAGATATGCTCAAGTGGGCAGGTCCTAAGGCTACATCTTAAATTTTCGTACGATAGAAGGGCTAAATCCGTACTCCTCACTATTTTGGGTGTCGCTTGCTTAATTGAGGATGACGTGTTTGAATATTTATTAATCACACAGCCAACTACTATAACTAAATTTCGAAGATAATTGCACGAAAAATTTAAGGGAAAAATGCGTGCAGGTCATGAGTGAGGGTTCTTCACTCTCGTGAAGAAAACTATCTGGTCTCTAAAGAAATGTTTGGCTCAATAGAGGAGAGGAGAAGAAAAAGGAAGATTTAAAAATGATTTTATTTTATCTTATTTAAATGGATAAAAAGGAGGGAAGGAGAAAGATTTTAATAATTAAAAAAAGGTAATCAACAACATAAGAATATAATCAACATAAAATAAAATAGACACTAGTTAATGTAAAAGTTTTTGAAGTGTAGCATATAAAAAAAATTAATATTTATCATGTAATAAAAAAATTTTACTTGTAACATTCACAATGTGTGTATTAATTTATGATTCTTATTAAAAATATGTATAGAGCGGTAAAAAAATACAATGCATTATGATACTACCCATATATAATATAAATCTAAAAGGGAAATAACCTAGATATATTAAAAAAAAGTAAAAATCATGTACATAGTAATTAATAGAAGCTAAAATATAACATTTTCCCTCTAAATTTCCCTAATTTTGAAAGGGAGAGTTAGGAGGGGAGGGAGGGAAAATCTTAAAAAAGTTTTTTTTCTCCTCCTAAGGGTGTGTTTGGTTGGAGGGGAGGGGATTGGTTCCCCTCTTATCATTTGATTCAAAATTTTGGAAAGGAGGTGATCCTAAATATTCCATCACCTCCCCTCCTAAACCCTATTTTGGCTCCCTTCTAAATTGGGGGGTTTTGGAGGGGAGCTAAAAGTTTGAACACTTTTACCTTTATACTTTATTTGATATTCCAATAATGTCCATGATGAAAAATATTATATGATAACTAAAAATATTTTAGTATAAAATAAATATAATATAAAATATATATTAAAAAATTAATTATATTAAATATTTATTATTTAAAAATTATTCGATATAAAAATATTTTTATAAATAAAAAATTATTATAATTATAATATGTGCTATTATAATTTTAACTTAAAAAATATTATAAAAATAAAAATATATTATTATTATTAGTATTATTCTTAAAATAATTAAAAATATATTTTTTAATAATTAAAAATTATTATAGAATGAATTTAAATATATATATTTTAATAAGTAAAAGAATGTTATTATAATAAAATATATTATTTAAAAATTAATTTAAATAAAAAAATATTAAATATTTATTTTATCTTATAAAATATTTTAAAAAAACTAATTTAAAATAAAAAATATATTTTTATGAATAAAAATAATTACAATTATAATATTTTCTTATTTAATTTTAAATTAAATAGTATTATTTAAAATAAAAATATATTATTATTATTATTAAAAAAATTTAAAAATAATTTTTTATAAATACAAAATTATTATATTTTAATATATAACAAAATTTATTAAGATTTAAAATATTTTATTTTAAAATTATTAAATTAAAAATATTTTGCATGAATCAGTAAATATTTGAATTATAGTATGTTAATGTAATTTTAATTAATAATATACCATTATAAATGAAATTATATGTCTTTATTACATGTAAATTTAAAATATGTTATTATAAATAAGAAAAATACTATTATAGTTTTTTTTAAAAATTATTATAAAATTATTTTAAAAGTTATAATATTATAGTTGGAAAACATTATTACATGTTTAAAATATATTATTATAGTAATTAAATAGTGTGTGAATTAATTTGTATAACATACAAATAAAAATATAAGCTAATACATTAAGGGTAAAATGGTAAATCGTTATCATTTTTCAGCTTTCCTTTGCTCTCCACTAATCAAACCAAACAAGATAGCATTCCTCCCTCCCCATCCATCTCCTCCTTTCAAACTAAACAGGCCCTTAGAAAAAGCCATGAACTTGATCACATAGTTCATGTGATTGTGTTTGCTATATAATTTTTGTTTCTTAACAAAGATATTGTCACAATACCATCCAACAAACTAGTTAATATGATTGTGAATGTTATGTGCTCGCAAATTATAACATATACACACAATGAGCGGAAGATTAGTCCTTAACCTTACGAAAGTAAAAAAAAATTATAACACACACAGCTCTGTACAAAGCAAAGGGAGTTCATTAATAACTATACATTCACTCTCAATGGCATCAACGTTATGTTTGTGCTAGTAAATTAACATGTTCATCAGTGGATTTTGTAATAATAATATTATAAATTTTATTTCTCATATTGATTAAATAATATCAGCCTTTTTAAATACTTTTTTTCAGCCCCTTTTTGGTCAAGCTCAAAATCCATTCAATTTTCTAATTAAAATCATTCCAATTCTTGGTCTAATTTCGAGTTCCAATATTCAATTGGGCAGCCCAACTCTAATCCAATTCAGCTCAACTATAAAATCGATTTTTAATTCAAATCAAGCCGCTAACAACTTGAGTATTACTGTCCTTTGATTATTGATTTCCTACCTTTACAACGCGATGGATATTGTGAAAAGCACACTTGCGATTTGGTGATCGACAACCCCAAAGCACAAGCATAATAGTTACCAAAAGAAGCCAAATGACTTATTATCAATCAATCAAAAAAAAGTTTACATGTTAGGGAAAGAATATCTTCAAGAGAATCATGAACCTAAAATAAGACAAGCAGAGAAAATCTTTATGAACATGATTATTTCTTGTCTCACCCTCTTTATGTACGAATTAATCAGCCAAAGAAGCACCATTATTGCCATTTCCTGTCACACCACTTCTTATCCTTTGACTTATAGTATAGACCAAACTACTTTACATTGATTCCTCCACTTTTGCTAATTAATCAAATGAGTTTTACAAGAATATGACTATTTATGTCGGCATTTATATATAGTTGCATTGACCTCAATTCTTGCTATATATATAGCAGCTAAAACTACATGTGGATGTAAATTAAAGAACAGTTCATCCCCACTGACCAAGACCTAATTGTCTAAGCGGAGAAAATGTTTTGTTGCTGTTACATGGTACTCTGATTCTAAATATAAAATTTCATTGATTTTTTTTTAAAGATTAATGAAGTTAAATAATTTATTTAATTATATGATATGTCGTACATAATTAAATTATGGATTAAGAGGTAAAATTGTCATAGAAGTTTTCACTGAGGGAAAATTTTGCTCTAAAAGGTTTTGGAGGGATAATTTTGCCTTAGCTGTTATTTCTGTTAATTTTGATTATCAGTTGACCAAATATATGATATGATAGTTCAAATGTCATCCATATCATTTTTATTAATGTGCAAATTTCTCTCGAAAAGTCCATTTGTCATCTAATTCATTTTTTTAAGGTTAAATTTAAAATTTTCAGGTAAATTTACATTTTAACAAAAATAAAGTGGATGATATTTAGACTGTTAGGTCAGCATATTTGATTAACTAATTGTTAAAATTAACAGAAATAGTGGTCAGAGCAAAATTGCCTCATTTTAAAAACTTATGGGGCAGACTTGCCCCTCTAAAAACTTACAGGGTAGAATTGCCCATTAGTAAAAACTTTAGGGACAATCTTGCCCATTAACCCTCAAATTATATATTATTTTATAAGTCAAACAAACTAATTAAAAGAAATAATGAATACATATAGATATTTTCCTTAATCTCTCATAAAAAGTTAAGGTATTTTATTTAGAATTGAGACTAGTATAACTTTTGAGATTAAAACATATGCTGGATTGAATAAGAACAAGAGCAAATTAAGACAATGAAAAGACACACTGTCAACTATCCAAATCTGTGGCATAGGATTCCTGGATATCTCTTTCATAAGAGATCACCGAAATTTCAAACCTAGCCATGCAGACTCTGTATCTCTCTCTCTCTCTCTCACACACACACCTCCCTAGTTTGTGTGTATAAATGTGAACTGGTCTTATATATTGGAGCCCTAAAACTAGAAGTTTTACTAGATTAATTAACAAAACTCGAGATGAAGAAGGAAGTGATGAGTCAGGATATTGTTTATACTGTGTTCGTAATCATCATGGTCCTCTTGGTTACTGAGTTTCACTGCTCTCAAGCTGTTAGAATTGTTGCAGCAAAGCCAGGCAAGTACTAGCTAGCTAGAAAGCTTATTGCTGAATTAATTTGGGTTTGCTTTTATATATATATATATGGGGGGTGATGTGTGCTTAATTTTAATATATTGCATTATTATTGTTGCAGTTAAAGCTGCTGCTAGATCAAGAGCAAATGACATGAACGTGCAATATCCAGTGCTTAATAAGATGCAAGTAATTTTCCGCACACACAAAACACACACTTTTCTATTCAACTATGCAGAACCAAGTTTTATTTTTTAGAATGTCTTTTATGTTTGTTTTTTTATTTCATTATCATGTATTAAAACTCAACTTCAATCGCCTGGTCAGACCAGTGAACAAATACTGTAACTCTGGCTGTGCTTTATATTTTTTCTCTCCCATTAATAAACCTAAAATAAGGACATTTCAATTAGAATAACAATTTGTCAAATTCCTCTACAATTTTCTTTCATTATCGTGTATTAAAACTCAACTCAAATCGTTTGGTCAAACCAATGAACCAATCCCCTAATGACCATCTTAGTCAAGACTCGAGAGTTTTGAACAGATTGATCAGGTTATATTTTATATTTTTCCCCATTACTAAACCTAAAATGACGAATTTTTTTAATACAAAACAATTTGTCAAATTTGTACTTTAACGAACTCTATGTTATTGGATTGTGTGTGGTTTATACATTAATGTTTCATTCAGTTGTGAATTATTACATTTTTATTAAAATATTACTCTTTTTAGAGTTATATATGAATATGAATATTTTTAATCTTTTAATTCAATTATATTATTTTAAGACTGATTATGTTAACTTAGTTCAACCACAATCGGACCATTAGCTAGAAACTAGTCTTGACCTACTGACTCAACCAATTCAACTCCGACCAATAGTATATGGGTTTTAAGTTATCTGCATATGACAATGACAACAGTTGTTTTGTTAAATTGTTTTTGCCAGAAAGTTTTTTTTTTTTTTAAATCGTCTCTTATGAGATTAACACCATTTTTTTACGCTTTTTATGTTTGTTTGGAAGGTAAAGAGCAAATCAGTAATGGCGAAGGAGGACACTCGCAGCAAGTCTCCATCAGCACCCAGTCCAATAGGAAATTGTTATTGAACATTATCCAGACTTTATATAATTAATAAGGGCTTTTATTTAATAATGCATGTATTGTAATATTTCTCTCTTGTTGAAAATGGCTCAATATATTCAACTATAATGGGAGGGGGTGTTTAATCTCCAACTAAGCCATTTTTATTGCTTTGTGTAATAAGTTGATCATAGTCATTAAATAGATAAAAAAATCTTTACATTCCGTAGGACAAAGCCAAGGAACCAAATTTGAGGTAGAAAGTGAAGACTACATTGTTTGACCTCTGATCTTTAATATAAAATATATTTAGAGAGTTTATCTTAGTTTTGAATATAAGGCATATTTTTTATTTGTTAATTTGTTCCTAATGTGCCTTTGTTGATACACCTCAATAATAATTAGGAAGAGAGAAAATGAGAAAATTAATGAAGATGATTAAGATGCTTTTAGAAATACATGTTATACTTCTTCCGGTCTTAATTATAAAGCCTGTTCACTTTTTAGAAAAATCTTAAAAAAACTAATTACATTTTTTTAAAACATCAAAATTTATTTATTTTTTTTAAATTATGTTGTTTGACTTATAAACTAATATATAATGTAATAAAACACAATATATGATATAATTAAGTAATGTAATT
>JBAGKO010000008.1:13317895-13334547 GCA_037177275.1 Acacia concinna
TTACATCAGTATCATCGAATGTATCTGCTGCTCTTGCAGCTGATGTAGCTATGTAGTTTTTGTCGCTTTCACTTATCGAAAAAAAAAAATTTAATAAAATAATTATATATGCATATATATAGTAATACGTAATAAATTTATAACACATCTAGGTTTTTTGGTAAAAATAATTATACATGCATATATAAATATAGTTGATAATATAAATAGCACCACAATATATAAAATTTCAATGAAACTGTAAAGTGATAAAAAAAAAAAAGAAACTGTAAAGTAAGCCTGATAATATATTTGCTTTTTTTTTTAATTTTCATAAATTTTTCATGAAGCCGAAAAACTATCCACCTTTCTTAAAATTGCTCCGGTTCCGATCTAATTACGGGATCAAGCTCAATGGCATATTGACTTCCTTCTAATCTGAATCAATTATAAAAAATGATTTTTTTTTTAATTGAAATTGAGTTGTTAACAAGTTCAGGCAACAGTCCTGCCGTGTGGCCTAATTCTTTAATAACTGCTTTGGCCATTTAAATGCACTTTAAATAAATCAATTAATAAATAAAGTAATCTTATTAGCCCTTCAAACTTCAAAGTTCAAATGAATCAATAAATAAGGAAAATAATGTCATTTTCAATTAATATATATAAATCACATTGGTGCACTGCATTTTACATCTTGTCATGCACTTAGTCCATTTTTGTCTTCGCCTTGGAATGCTGCCCAAATTAGTAAGACCTATCTTCGTTTTTGACCGAAATAGAATAAAGTTAATTTTTACCCAAAAAGAAAAAAAAAGGTTATTCAGACTGAACGATTTGTGCTTCAAGTAAAATATAAATGAGGCACCAATAGGGATTACATTCAGCGGAAGGAATTAATCCCTTACAATGTAATAAATTGAGATTCAAATTTTTATGAAGAGATGTGTCCATATTAATACTTGACAATACTTTAAATATGATTATCTCTAATAGAAAGAACTGTGCTTAATAAAAATAAAACATAAACGAGGCAACCGATAACGGGTTTAGCGGTAAAAGAAATAAAAACAAGAAATTAAAATATCTTTCACATGAAATTTTAGTAATTTTGAGCCAACTGGCAACTAGTGCTCCGTTGTCATGTCTTCTCTGTATGAAGACCGAAAAGCAAAAGTCCCTTCACCTTTCATAGCTTATTAAAAAAATTCATAATCATATCTAACCAACAAAAATCAAAAAGTAATTGATTGGGTGTGTAAAGCGTTGGCGATAACCTACTTGAATTCAAATACTATTGTTACTAATATAAGAATATTATTAATGAACGATGTATAATTAAGTACTTATTTAAATTTTAAACTATATTTTGACCTTTGTGAGTCATGGGACCCAACTTACATAAAATTTAAATTTATTTTTTTTAAAAAAAATACTTCTATAAATTTTCACATATTCCTTATGAAAAAAGAAATTTAAATACCATATGAAATTCTAAAACTCAAAAAAGTCTATCAACATATCAAAATGATAGAGAAGGGATATAGTGGGATAGGTTTTCAATATTTAGGGGAAAAGACAAAAAAGACCCTGAGACCAACTGGGGGAGGGGGTATGTGCCTCTCACAACCCAAACAAATTTGACTTTAATGGTTTTTTGACCGCTTAGCCTGCCATTTGCAAACTTCCTTAGGCCGTCGTGGACAAAATTGTGGCTTCAATCAGGAGAGGATGCTGCCATAGCCGTTTGTGGGAGAGTGAGATTGAGAGAGTACTAATCTGGGCTCTTGGGTGCAGAGTGGTCAAAGACATTTGGATGAGAGGTTTATACCCTAGTCTTGAAGATTGTCTCTTCCCTCACCATTGCTCATCCAAGAACTAACTCCTCCCTCTCCTTCATTGCCCACTTTCATGCTACTCATTTGAGAAGCCCCTCATCTAGCTCGGCAACCTTCTTCCCTCCCTGTTCACTAACATCAATTTCATCCATTTGTTGAGTGTGAAGGTTTATTGAATAATCAATTTCATGAATTTTCTTGAAGTCTTGCAATATATATACATATTTGTCAAAGATGATGTCTAAGTTTGTCTTCTATATAATGGGTTAAGTTCTTAAGATCTATGATGACCATATCTGTTTTGTGTTTAAAGGCATGCACTTTGTTATTATTAAGAAAAGTATAGAGAGATTAATTAGTATGAGATATAGTAATGGTTTTGACCTAATGAGTGATGATTCTAACTATATGGATAAATGCATTGGCTAAATTAGTAAATGTATTAACTAAAAGAGTATTGATTTTGACTTCATGATTAATGGTTTTGACATGAATGATAGTTTTGACTATATAGATAATTTTATTGATTTAATGAGTAAATTTATTGACCAAAAGAGTATTAATTTTGACTAAATATAATGGTTTTGACTAAAAGAACAAATGTATTAACTAAATCAGTAAAGTTATTTACTAAAAGAGCAAATGCTTTTACTTAATGAGTAATGACTTTAACGAAATGAGTGAAGTCGTTAGTTATAGGTAGAAGGGTATTAGATAAATCAATAATTATAATGACTAAATAAGTTAGGATTTTGACAACATGAGTAATGGTAATTACTAAACATAAAAAGTCACATATCTCTAATACTTAGAGAACTAAAGTTTCACTATTGACAAAACGTGTAATTGGAATAACAAGTTTAATAAAGACATTGACAAAAAAAAAAACAAATTTTTCATGACAAAAGCTACAATACATATTGTCAAATAACAAGTAAACATTAATAATCCACCTATACTTATTGTGTTCATGTCATTCCCACAAGAGAACATCTTCCTTTCCACATACATTGCTACAGTGAAATGTCACCATTGACAAAATTTATAATGACAAGTTCAGTGAATGTATTTACAAAAAAAAAAGATTGTTCATGATAGCAGCTACAATACATATACTCAAATGATAAGTGAACATTAAAATTCCACTCATACTACAAACTCTATCCTATCCCCCTTCTCCCTTCACGCGTTTCTTCTTCTCCGCAGCTCTATATACTTTAGCTTCTCTTTTGTAAACCCATATTTGAGAAAAGACCCCAACTTCACTTTCATCCTTTATCGCTTTCTCCTTGGGTTGCTCTATCATTCTTCCAAGGCAAAAAACCCTTCCCAATATCATATAATCTCATCCATTCCAGCCACCAACTCATCTAAAGGGAGTCTCCATGTAATCGCCACCTACCACAATTGGTCCTTAAACTGGAATGTTATCATTCTGTTGCTGTCATAAATGAAGTAGATGTCCTCGTCGTCACCGTTTTCTTGGAGGAAGCAACTGTCGATGTTAGTAAAGAGAAAGGGGTAAAATTCACCAAGCTAGATGAGGGGCTTCTTAAGGGAGGAGTGATAAAGTAAGGGGCACCTTCTCTCTCTCTTTCTCTCTCCCTCCCTCCCCCAATTGGTCTCAAGATCTTTTTAGTCTATTCCTTCAAATATGAAAAACTCAGATTTCCACCATATCCCTTCTCTGTCTTTTTTGCTGGATATATGATTAGTTTTGATGATGTTAAATATAGATACCTCATATTAAGAGCAAAAGTTTGCATCATGTATTTATTCTCTTATACTGACTAACTAGTATGTTGAATGTGAAATATTTTGTAGATTAGTCAAGAAAATTATATAAAGTTGAGGTTTGAAAGATAATCATAAAAATGAAGAATAAATATATCAAATATGTGGAGAATATTCATGAAAAGAAAGAGAAGAGATTAAAGAAACAAGAAATTGCTCGATCTAATGAGTAAATCAAGATTTAAGTCATTAGATATGGTATTGGAAGTCTTTGTGATCAAATGGTGGTTGTAATATTTCAAATAGAAGCTAAAATGATTACATGTGAGTTGGATCAAGAGAAACCTTAAGGTTTAAAAGAGAAACCTAGAGGTAGGTATTTTAGAAGCAAAACCTCGAGGTTAAAGGCAACATCCATGCTTGAAGAATGTTCAGACGCTCTGCTTTCAATCAACAAAATAGAGATTTGGTCTTTTAGCTATATCTTTCTAACCAGATATTCGATTGAACAAAAACTAGTTTCATATGAATTTGAAGCTGGGGTATTTCCAGAATAGTAGTTATTGTTTGGCTTATAACTTCCATTACTCGATGAATTTGAAGCTGATTCTTTTTGCGTTCGAAAGAGGATTCAGAGCTTTCTAGGGATATATAATTTGTTGGATTTATAGCTAGAATGGTAAGATAATTCAAGGTATAAATTGACATGTTTGATTAAACCCTCAATGGGAAGCAATGTTTCACAACAAACCTCAAGGTTTGCTTGAAATCTTGAGATTTCAGTGAAATCTCACCCAACAGCGAGGTTTGGCCAAAACCTCATTGTTGAATAAAGTTTTGGCCAAAACCTCACTGACCAAGCAAAGGTTAGGCAAACCTCAAGGTTTAACCAAAACTTGCTAGTATAGCAAGTTTAACAAGTTTTCGTCAAAACCTTGCAGTTATAATTAAAATCTCGCTGGGCAAGACAAAGTTGAGCAAACCTAGAAGTTTGGCCAAAACTCGCTAGTACAACAAGTTTTCCTTCAAAACTTGTACTTATAATCTGAAACCTCGATGGTGGCGTGAAAGTTTAATAAACCTCAAGGTTTGACCAAACCTTGCTATCACAACAAGTTTTCTTTCAAAATTCTCTGTTATAATTCAAACCTTATTGTTGGGACAAGTTTTGTGAAGTTGAGACAAACCTCAAGGCTTGCTTCAAACCTCAATGTTTCAGTAAGTAATCTCTTGACCAAATCTTGTGATGCTATGAGATTTCAATGAAAGCCTAATATCTCAAGGTTTACTTAAAACCTCAAGGTTATAAATTTACTCAAGAAATAATTTACAAGTATCAAACCTTGAGTTAAGCTCAAAACCTCAAGGTTTTATACTTTCTTTGGTTACTTCCATCATGAAAAACTTGAGTAAAAGATATAATTACAAGATAATGATTCTTTCTGAAAACCTCAAGGAATTTTTATGAATCAAATAGATTATATTATTCTTCAAATGAAAACCTCAAGTAATTCAATTAAATCTAAAATTCTCATATTTTCTTGAAGGAACTTCAAAACCTCGAAGTTACATATTTCCCTAAAAAGCTTGAGTATTGATTTCAAAATTTTCTTTCTTAAAGAGAAACCTCGAGTATTGCCGGAAGAAGTGACATATTTCAAATTACTTCGAGGTTATCCTAATACCTCAAAGTTTGTGTATAATCTTGAAAAATAGAAAACAAAGCATAGTAACTGTAATCTTTGATTCAATTATATACTTATGATTATTGATATTCACTTACTCTAATCACTTCTAAAAGTTATATGTGTTTAAGTATAGATTATAAGCTTCAAAGATGAGATCAAAACACATGATGATACAAAACAAAAAATTGGGTCATAACTCTAACGGCTATATTTCAACGAGAAGAAAAAATTTCTTAAGAACATAACGGATATTTCATCATCTCTAAAGGTCATCAAATCCACATTAACTATAAAAGGAGAATTATTCAAGATAAGCAAAGTGATGAGACAAGATCTCAAGCACGATTATTGTCAAAACGCATAATCTCTGTGTTCTACTCATAAGCTCTATTTCTTTGTTTCTCCATCTCTCTATTCCTAAGTGCTCATATAGTATACCTTAAAGAGATAATTTCTATTTGTGCTTCAGTGTTCATTATTCACTTTTAAAAGAGAAGTTTTATTGTAATATTTTGTCATCAAGTGTGTATCCTTACGGTGTGTTAGAGGGAGTCTCTTGGTGGAGAGAATTGTAGAAGGCTACACAAGTGCCAGACGAAACTTGTGAAATTGTAGAGGCTTCTCTTGTGCTCATGTTAAACAAGAAAAATAGTGGATTGAAAATTTCAAGTGACCTTGAGGATTAGATGTAGGTCATTGTGGATTAGACCGAACCAAGATAAATCACTGTCTACAATCTCTCTTCTTTCATCTCTAATATTCCTTGCATGTTTAATTCTATTGATTATCTTTAAATTTATAAATAATTATTTTCATACTTATTACTTTGATTAATATGCAAAGAGATTATAAAAGTCCATAAGTTTTATCAGATATCCAATTCGCCCTCTTTTGGGTGACAACTGGTTTTAACACTCCTGATATATTAATAGACTTTTTTGAGTTTTAGAATTTCTTGTGATACTTAAATGTTGTTTTCTCTGTTCTTTATGTTGAAGATCTATTTTTTATTTTAACAATAAATTAAACATGTGAGGCTCTTTAGTAAGCTTTAAGGATACAACGTACAAATTTTTTACCCCACAACAAACAATTATTCACCTAAGCTTTATTAGTCAATTAAAAGTACAAATCCACCAATCTTGATATAAAATGACAAAAGAAAATAAATTGCTGGTAGAGCAACAGTGACACCATTATTCATTCACAAGCAAGTCATACTCACACCTAGCTACCAGCTTCTCGTACAGCTTAATATCTTGAAAGGAGAAATTAATTATTGGGTTAAAATAAAAATTTGTTCGGGAAGTTTTTGCAGAGTAATAATGTTACTTTAAAAGTATTTTTAGGTTCAATATAGTTACAGAAATTTTAAATCATAGTAATGTTGCCTTATACTATTAAAAAAGTTAATGGACAACGTCAAATTTTTAATTGTAAACATTAGTTTTTTAATAGTATAAAGTATTATTGTTGCATTTTAAAACTTTCAGTGATACATTAAACTTAAAAAAACTTTCGAGTTAACATTACTCTTTAGTGAAAACTTCCATATTAAATTGCACATTAATCCTTAATTATTTTCTTTTATAAGCTTTCTTTAAGGGTCAATAATACAAAACCTCCTTAAGCCTTGTGTCATATATCAAAAAAATATATCCTCCTCAACTTTCAAAAATTTACTATAAACTTATGAATTTTTAGGTTTACGCAGATAATCCCAAACTATTAATTTTATACTACCTTACTTGAAATTTATTTTTGTATGCATATATTTGAGTTATTATATGCTAATAACCTCTTAGACTTTAAGCCATTTGCAAGTATGTAATAGATAAAACAAAGTTTGTAGTTATATTCATAAATGTACAAATTTAGGGAGGTTTATTATAAGTTTTTAGTGTGAAGAAAGCTATTTATATGTGTCATAAAATTTAGGGCCGTTCATATAATTTTACCTTCTTTTATGCTACTAAATAGTTAATGATTTTTGTTGTTGTGAATTTTTAATAAATAATGATTCATTAATCATAAAAATTGTATCTGAATGTCAATAGTAGTAAATGTTTTATTATCCCCCACCTTATAATTGAACAGTGGAGGATGATCAAAAGCGCAAAGACATACTGTAATTTTCTAAGCATATCCTGCACGCAAACGAGTGATCAACTTTTACCTTTAGTCACAGCTTAAAGAAATATTTTACTATTTTTTCATAAATAAAATTTCTTAGTATTGTTTAACTTTAAAACATAATTTATTTGCTTCAAATTAAATGCAAGAGGTCTGGACAAAAATTGAACCTACATAGAATATGGTCCTGGAGGGTAGATACTCCATTCCATCCACCATACAAGGAACTTCTAAAAAAAGATATAATTAAGTTATATCCAATTTAATCAATGCTTTATTTTTTTGCTCCTTTGTTCATTTTCCAGCTTTGTCCGCTCATTGTATCCCCTTCCTCTCAAATAATATTCATAATGCAATTAAACACACTTATTAAAAAGGATAAAAATGAAAAGAATATATATTTTGATATAACTATCTTCAACTTGATATGGTCCACACCCCCACCCAAAAAAAAAAAAAAGACCAAAAAACTTCCATTTTTGAGGCCTAAAACGAAGAGTTTTCATCTTTCTCTCAAAATATACTCCCAAAGATTTGAACTTGAGTTCTTCTCCCAGCAAAAATCAAGTCATTTACTGCGTTACCCAACAATTGGTTCAACTTGAAAGATTATTATTTTATGAACCCCTTATTGTTGCTTTCCAATGGATATGCAAAGTTGCTTAGCATTTAAATAATTTTCTCAGTCAAAAAGGAAAATCATGCAAACAAATTAAAGCGTTCAAAAAAGATATTATGCATCACAAATCAAGATTATGAAACTTTCAAACATAGAATGATAGTCTCGTCCTTCATTACGTAATACTCTGTGTATTTTGTAAACTACGTACAAACCAACCAACTGAGTTAGGAAGGAAGTCTTTTCTTATATCCTAAAAACTTCCTTCACAAGTCATATCCAATTATAGTTAATACATTTTAAAAAGGGTAAATGACAAAAAAAAAACCATTTAAACTCTAAAATTTTAAATAAGTGATTTTCTATAAATATGAGTTGTCAAATTTAGTTAATTTTTATATTGTGGACAACAAAAATGACTTACGATTTTGAAGTTTAAGTGGTATTAATTTATATGTGTTTTTTCCTTTTAAAAATTGAGAAACATGGCATAAAGTCCATGATTAGGAAATTAACTGACTATAGGTATATGAATTTGAACCTGAGTAACTTATCTTCAACCACGGGCAGTCTATTTTTAATTATATACAAATGTCCTCAATTTTAAAGATTTTTACACATAGTTTGGAGATATATTACACACAAGCGGGAAAAAAAAAAAGCTTTCTGTTCATTCAATTCATTTCTCAATCAGGGACTTTTGGCATATTTTCCTTTAAAATAATTTATGCATAAAATTTGAAGTGGGGAAATAGAAAAGGAATTGTTGAATAGTAAGAGTAAGTGAAAATGAAATTTTGAGGGTTGGATTTAAATTGGACCCGTGTCTATATTTAATTTGTTTTATTTATAAATGAAATTTATGTAAGTCAATTAGCTAAGATAAATCTGGACGAGGAAACATTAAATTTTGAAGATTCAGATTTTATAGACTATTATCATTTATCAGAGTCTATGATTTTGGACAAGCGTTATTACACAATTCAAGAAAGAAAAGGAGTTACATTTGCAATATCAAAGTAGCATAAAATCATTTGCATCAAAAGTAATTATTACAACAATTCAAATATGTCGATGATTTAAAGAACATTTTCTTCATAATGTAGATAAATTTTTTCTTTAAGAGAAAAACTTTCTTAAAAAAACAATTTCCATTTGATTTACCCAAAAGAAGGGAGCAAATAGCCGAGGGGGAAAATATTCTCCATTATAAAATAATTTTCTAAAGATACAGAATTTGTTTCAGGGTCAAAAAATGCAATATATCTTCAAATAGTTTTCTATATGTAACCCAAAAAACAAAACATGTTTAATACAGTTAAAAAATAGTTGCATCCTTTTAAAAACTTTGGTTTTTATATTTTTTGGTAATAAATTTTGAAATGTGAAAAATCTCATCAATTATTACATGGGGTAATTCATTTTCTAGGTTAAGGAATATGGATGTTACCACATTTAAGTTTTATGAAATTTATAAATTTTTTTATGGAGAAAATTGTGATTAGGTCCAAACTAAAAGAAAAAAATAATTAAACAATCTTTTAAAATTTTGTAATTGTACCTAAATCTCAATTGATAACTCTATAAATTTTTATTAATAACTCTATAAATTTAAATATAATTATGATATTTTATAAGACAGTCATTTTTTTTAATTTGACTTAGACGTAAATTTTATTTTTGTTAAAGAAAAAATCTAGTGGCACGTTCCTTTCCTTTTCTTTCTGAATTCTGATGCCATGTGAGCTTCTCTCGAAGGAAGCGACCCCCACCCAACCAACCAAAACCAAGTGAGGTACGTGCCGACCCTATTCTTTCTTTCTCTCTTTCACTCACTTGGACTCTTTTTGTTTCCGTGAACTTCCTCAAATCTCTCATTTTGGTTTTTGGTATCTTTCTTTCTTCTCTTTCTTCACCCATTATGCTTCTTTCTTTTGAGGTCATCATTAGTGTAATCCCACCGCAATGTGTTTCATCTGTTGCAAGATTAAAGTAAATGCTTCTCTTTACCTCTTATACCCCATGATTTGCTAGTTTCACTCTCCGGAAAGAGAGGAATGGGTTTTTGGTTTTAGTCGGCCCGTCTTCGCAATCGTCTTCTCGGAGGTTTCGCCATTTGCAGCTCAAGTGTCAGTTAAAATGCCCAGCTTCTGGTGAGAAGATACATTTCATTGTATTACTCAAAAGTTGTTTTGGCTTGAGTTTGAGAGTCGAGACTGTTGATTAAATTCCCCAATAGGCTTTTCTCCAATCTCGTGAATGGCTATGGCTTCTCTTAGTTAAGTTGGGCCTGTTATTTGATTCAGTTAATGAACTTATATACATCTGCTAGAGAAGTTTCTCTGCTCTGATCTTAATTTGCTTTGGACATTGAGTATTCTCAGATATACTGCTTTCAATGTGATTTTGGGGGTCAAGATGAAATCTCTGAGTAGTGTAGGTCTTGGTTTGAGTGTAGTTTTTGGCTGTCTTTTGCTGGCTCTTGTAGCTGAAGTTTACTACTTGTTGTGGTGGAAGAAGAGGGTAATCCATAGATCAGAGATTGAGAATGACTATATTAGCCCTGTGAAAGAGCTATTCTATATGTTTTGTTGGAAAAGGCCACCTTCTTCATTGAGGCACACTCAGGAGCTTTACTCATCAGTTAGAATCAGTGAAGCCCTTGTTCATAGTGAGCAAGCAGGTCAAGCTCAAGCTCAAGCAAACAAGGATTTTCTATTCAAGCCCTATGGAGAAGATCAACAGGACATGTTTGTTCCTCCAAGGTTTTTGTTCACAATAGTGGAAGAAACAAAGGAGGATTTAGAATCTGAGGATGGGAAATCAAAGAGCAAGAGCTTGAATGATTTTCTCATAGTGGAGACTCCATATTTGACGCCTATGGCTTCTCCATCTCTTTTAACTCCTCCTCTTACTCCTCTTATGAACCCTTCTTATAACAACAACAACAACAGCAACAACAACCTTCGTGGAGGATTCAACCCTCTTTTCGAATCGGCGACCGATGCGGAGTTCAATAGAATAAAGTCATCTCCTCCTCCAAAATTCAAGTTCTTGCAGGATGCAGAGGAGAAGCTAAAGAGAAAATTGCAAGAAGAGGGTGGTGAGGAAAAGGGAAATGATGTGAGTGGTTCTTTCGTCGCCATTGTTGTGGATAACTGAAAGAACAAACAAAGATAAAGAGAGAGCTTAATTGTTTGTAGCTCTCTTATACTTCAAGCGCAGGTACTTCTTCCCTTAGCTTCTTGACATTGATTAGAAACCATTTAACATCAGGGTTTCTCTTCCTTGACCTTTCTAATTAGATTGTGATGAATTTTCCCCCTTTTTTTGTATTGGGGTTAATTAGTTTTATCCCCTTTTGGGTTGTTTTGGGATGAATTTTGAGTTTGATGATCTGCAGACCCACTATGCACTGTAACTCTATCGTCCATGTTCAACAGTTGTGGTCCAGTACAGTAGTACAGAACAATTTTCTGCTGAGAAATATCCGAATGGTGGGTCTGATGATTCAAACAGGGAAATTTGTGGGGTTATTGTTTTTATATATTTTGAAAAAATCTCCATTTTCCTCATGTATCTCTCTGACACTGTAATTATTTCTTTGGAGTGAAAAAAAAAAAGATGGCCCTACTCCACAACTCATTTTGTAGTCTAAAGGGCATTGCGAGAACACTTTCAGAGGAGAGTTTCTCTATTCCTTCTCTCTTTTTAAATGCTTATGAGTGAGACATCTCTGAAACCAGCACTGTTCCATGTCTTATTTTCTTTAACTTTTTTTCCCCTATTTTGTTGGCATGTTTTTTTTGTTGGCATGTTTTAGTAAAAGATGAATTGACATCCACCTTCTGCTCATAATAAGACGAAGAACACATTAATGGAGACATTAAGTTTGTGGCAATTCAAAGAATATATATATATATATATATAGTGATTTTTATCAGCTTTCAAAATTAAATAATAGATATTCATTTTGCCCGCTATCCTGTTCATAGAGATGCCACTTCCAATTCCAGCTTCTTCATTTCTCATGTGATACATTTTTCAGTTTTCACCATTTGAGAAAAACATGGGCTATCTTCTCAAGTGTCCAATCATCAAAGGCAGTGATATAACTTTTGAAAGACAACACATTATGTCTCTGTACATTGCACAGAATCTGAAAACATCAGTGTATTATTGTTCACATTTGTATACAATTTGAGTTGTTATAAATTTAATATTAATATTGATATTGCTAGTTGCAGGGGACGTTCTTGAGTAATATAAATTAATTGAAAATGCGGCTGTATGGTTAAAGAGATCTACTTCCTCTCTTTCTATCCAATTCTCTTTTATCTGTATCTCCATCTCAAAAACACATCCCATGAACTTTTTCTTTCTTTGACCCTTTGGGCCACCCTGTGTGTGGTACTTTTTTCTGGATCCTATTATCGGGTACTCAAAGTCTCAAACAACCAACTAATTTGGGTGTTTTTTTAACAAGTCAGGGTTCAAACTTAGTTGGCTCACTTTGCGATCTAGCTGGTTCACTGATAAACCAAGTTTCCCTTGGGTCACATACTCATCTCACAAACTTTAGAAGATTTGTGTAGATAATCTCACTTGGTAGGATAAGGTTATGTGAGTGTGAATTGACATGGTTGAGGAAGGGTAAGAAGAGGGAAGGAAGTGACAAAAATGGTAAAAGATAAGTAGCTAAAGAACAAGGAAGGGGGTGGTGACTGGTGAGGCAGAGCCCGTGAATGAATGTCTGGTGGGCATTTGGCAAACAAAAGCTAACCCCACCACCATGTTGACGAATCATCACAGGTCAGATTACACCATCATTAAAACAATGGACTTTATTGCGCACACAGGCTTTTTTTCTATTTTATTTGTTTGGAGCTTTCTATATGTTTCATGCTTCAAGGTAAACGAGGACACTCTTTTTTTTAAGATTTTACGTTCATTGATGTTGGTTTTGGGATTTGGCTCTCATAGAAAGGTGATCTGAAACTTCGAATCTGCAACAGAATTTGTTTGAGATCTTTTCACTCATGATGATGTTGCTAATGATCCTTATTCTTTGTAATGTTAATGGAGACAGTTTCAGCTTAACTTTTCTTCTGTTGATAGTTATACTTAAATATGTATTTGTCAGACTTATTTATTATTGATCTGTATTTCCAACTTTTACTGCATCTGCTTAAGAATAGGCACACTGGACCAGATTAGTTGGCAGTAGATGAGCCATAATTTATATGCAAAATTTCTCTCTCTGCCTTGTAAATACTAAATACTTTTGGGAATTTTTTTTTTTTCTCTCTCCTTTCAAGTAGGGCCTAAAAATACTAGAGGAGTATGTGTCAAGACCTGGGGTAACACCAAAAAAAAAAGAAGTCGTCTAATTTAAATTTGGATGCCGCATCTATTAAAGTTAAACTTTAAACTATATAATTTATATAAGATGGTTATCTAATGTATAAAATCAATTGAAAGCCACGCTGTTAAGAAAATAGTGTGGCCGGCCAAAAAAAAAATGAAAAAGCAAATGGTGTGAAGTGTGATTCATCATCCCCTTTGTCCGACGCACGAATGCCTATGTGGATGGATTAATTTAAAATATAATTAACCAGTTTTTATCTCATTAAGGATATTATTGTATTTTACCAACAATTTAATCTTCAAAAAACTTATTAATAAAAATGTTTTGTTTATTGGGTTTTCTTTTCGGTTACCTCTTTTTAAACTCCATATGGTATAATCTAACCTACAATGACTTTCTTTATGCATATCTGAATTATCTGAAGCAATTTTTATATAAAATTGAAATTCCTTTTTATAATTTACTTTCATAAGAAGATAAGATTATCAATCACTTTCTTCTAAATTTACCCTTCTATAATTTTCTATAGGTTGCATGTAATAAGAGAGAAAGTGTCTAAATATGCTGACTTAATAAGGGAAAATTTAGTTGGCATAAAAAAGTAAGTAAAAACTTAGAAATTTAAGAATGAATAAAATTTACAAATTTAAAAGTGAAAATTGTGGGGGAGCATCTGCCCTTCCACCATTGGTAGTTGGCATAATTTGTTACGGAATGAAAGCTTAGTAGGAAGTGTACGTCCAAAACAAAAAGAGGTGAAAATGTTATAAAATAATTAGTATTTTATTTTTTTTGCCAACAGTTATAAAACAATTATTGAACAGTAGAAAGTTGTCTTCTTCGTCCACATGCTTTAAACTTTAAAGCTTGTAGCTGTGCACAGTGCTACTTTCTAGCTTTATTACATACTAAAATATTTAAATTTCATCTATTTTCTTTTTTTATTTTTGTACTTTTCAAGTTAAAGATATTAAATTCTCACTCACTCACTCGCACACACAAGAAATCTAATAAAAAATTGGAATTTATTGTAAGGGGTGGTGTTGTCACCTTCTTCCGACCTCTTGCCTGAAACGGAGATGCCCACGCATTTAAAGTTGTCCCTTCCTTAGAAGGTTTTTATTTTTATTTTATTTTTTTAATTTTAAATTTACTAGTATTCATTCGGTGCTATTAGCAGCCGACTAATTTGGCTCACAGGAATGTAGACCTGTAATGAGAAACTTTACTATCTCTAAGTAAGTATCGTGAGACTATTTGGTTAAATTGGAACAACTCATGTCTAGTTAATTTTGATTATATCCATGAAACCAAAAATAAAATAGAATATGATTAAGTTAATCTCTAGTTATTTATTTATTTTTTTATGAAAGTGAAAATGCATTCAAATGAAGTGCTTAGAAATGACTGGAATATACATTAAAGGAAGTGTTTAGAAATATACATTAAAGGTCCACTCCAAAGGAAGGACACGAGTGTAAGATTTTAAACATCATATAAACTATTTTAGGAAGCACCGAAATATGGGGGAAACAAAAGTAAAATCACTTGAAAATTTTTATGAGAATTTGATTTGTCATATCATTTGTAGCCTGAGCAGTTAAAAGATAATAACTCATGACATAATTTGACACCTCGTAAATATTAGTTGAGATATAAATTAAATTAAAATATTTAACAAGATTCACTTTGTTATTTATTTTAAGGGATTCATTTATTTTAAAATAAATAAAAATATAAAATACATGGGCAACTAATTATAATTAATGTCGGTAGAATTGCTCTATTTTAATTGGTTAGATTATAAATAATATATTATATTAATTACACACAAAAATTTCTCAAATTGTTTATCAAACTCTAAAAATTTGAGTGCCCCCTTGGTTGAGGGGAATATCTGCCACCACCACAACCCCACAGGCTGTTTTCCTCCTCCTTTTTCGTCTCACCTACTGTCTCGTACGTAGTTTCCCAAGGGGGATGTTCATTGACATTATTACGTCTTAGGGCCTTACTCTTGGAATTATATGCTTTCAGGCTATCACCACTCAAGCTTCAAAATTTACTCGTGAAGGCTTCTTCGATATAAGAGATTTTGGAGAGGAGGAGATGCAAAATTATTATAAATTAAATTTTAAAAAATTAAAAAGGTGGGGTTAAAAGTTTTAATTTCATACTTTTTTATGTTATATTTTCTTTTTATTAAAATTTTATAACCACGTTTCTTCAATTTCTTTATATTCAACTCTTAAAATTTTTATTTTCCCTCCCCTTTCCTCTCCTCCCCTCATACCAAATAAGGATAAAGTTTGATTTTCCATTGCAATGTGATTCCGAAATTTAAATAAGCAAAAAATAAAATAAAATATAGTAGGAAAAATAAAGAACTTTAAAAATACTAAAAGATAAAGAGGTGTTTTAAATATTCATAATCCTAGAGATGTTAGACTCAATTTGTCCTCATTTTTTAAACTTAAAAGGAAATAACCCAATTCACACTATCATGCTATTCACAAGTTTTGATAAAGAGTTCACAAGTTTATATAATTAATTCGTAACTTTCACTTTTAAAATAAAAAAGTTCACGTTGTTGCAAATTCCTTATCTAAATTTGTGAATTCCTTATATAAACTTGTGAATGACATAATAATGTGGATTTTTTATTTTAACAAATGAACACTGTGAATTCTTTATCTAAACTTATCAATTCTTTGGCAAACAAAGTGGTGGAACTCACCCTGCCACTTAGGGCGTTTTTTGTTTATTAGAAGTGAGGTTAGATGACTTTTATTAAAGTTAGATATTATAAGTTTGTTTAATTCAAGAAGAGGAAAAGTTAGGTTAGAAAAATAACTATAAAATATCAAAAAATAGCTAAGGGCAAATTAGTCTGATTGAGATAGAAATTTTCTCTTACCTAGAAAAAACCTCAAATGTGGAAGTTTGAGAAATGAGGGGAGGTCACCACTACAAAAAAAATTATTTTCAGTGGCGGCAAGAAGAGTCGCGACTTTCAATGGCGACATAAAAAGTTGCCACCAAAAGTCATGAAAGATAAACTTCCAGCGGCGACTATATAAAGTCGCCAGTGACTTTCAGTGGCGACTAATAAAGTCGCCACTAAAGGTATGACTTTCAATGACAACTATTAGAATCGCCACCGAAAGTCATAATTTTGAAATTAATATTTTAACTAATAATAAATGTAATTTTTTCATACCATAAATAAAAAATATATTATATTAATTTTATTATATTATTTTTCATATTTTAATTTACCAAAAAAATATTTT
>JBAGKO010000008.1:13334647-13356807 GCA_037177275.1 Acacia concinna
AATGAAAATGAATCTTTTCATTTAGTTCTTTCTTGCGACTTGCCACCTGATATAGAAAATGAAAATACTTGTTTTGAAATTTTGGGTGGTGATGGCTTGATCAATTTTCTTTCTTCTTCCATCCTTTTACCTCCCACTTCTTGTGATTGCAAAAGTGATGTAATGTGCCCCAACACTAAGTTGGATTCCGCATTTCCCCATTGCAAACACAAGAGAATTTTCAATATGTGACTAGTTGTTCAGTTCCTACTGAAGGGAACCAAATTGACTTTTTTGGTTGTGATGTTTACTTGGAGAATCTAGTCCCTGTGATGCCAATGTTTTGTTTTAGATCTCTCAATGTATTTATTTTTGGACTAGATACTGTTGCTAGTCTAGTGTTCCTTTTGCAAGAATTTACACTACCAAGAAAGTATCATCTAGGAGAAGTGGTTACAAAGAAGAAATTTATATTTTTCATCCAGGATGAGAACTTCTCTTACAAGAGTCTATGGCAATTTAGGCCTCAAGTTGTTTCTTTCCTCACTCGTTTTCTTCTTGTGTTGCATTGATATATATGCTAATTGATGAATGAAGAGAATAAGTGTGAGGAAGGGACATAATCTAGTAGTAAAATGTAGATTTCTTTTTGTTTTTGTTTTTTTCCCACCCCCTTTAACTTTGGGCTCTTGTCATCCTTTGCATTTAGGTTTTGCATTGAGGACAATGCAAGATTTAAGTGTGGGTGAGGGATTAGGATTTGGGTCTTGTGTGCTCCATTATGCTTAATTGTAAAATTATGTCATTTTAAAAAAAAAGAAAAAAAAGAAATTTTTGCTCCAATTGATAAAGTTTTGAGCTAAAATGATGAAATTCTTACCACTATTGAATTTATGCTACTTCTTGTTTTAGAAAATTGTCTGAATACTTATGTCAATTGCATATGCTCTTGGTTGATCTTTAATGAATTGATTGGTTATTGCTTTTAGAGTTCTCATTTGGATTAGTTGAGTTAATACATTTTGACTAGGCTAATGTTCAATTAATCTTTGTGAATGTGCATTTGAGAGAAAACCTTAGTTGGAAGGATTTTGAGCCTAATTTCTATTCATTAATGTGTGTTTGCCACCTATTCTAGTGTACCTCTAGAACTTGTTTAAATTCTTTGTCAAAATCACAATTGCTTTTAGATTAATGAATATGATATGGGCATTCATTATATCACCCTCTATCTCAAATACAAACCTTATACATTAATTCATTGTTAACCCCTTTGAGCCTTCATATTCCAAAAACCATCATTCATTAACAAGCACTATGTATGCATTCCATTTGTATTAGATTGACATCCAAATATCATCAAATTTTCAAGAGATGCCATGTAGGTTCAATATTTATGCAAAAGAAAGAAAAAAAAAGATTGAAAAAAAAGAGATAAAAAAATAAATAATGAAAAAAAATGAAAAAAAAGAGAAAGAAAGAAAGGAAGAAAGAAGAAGAAGAAGAAGAAAAAAGAATTAGAAGAAAAAGAAAAAAATTGAGAAACAAGAAAAGAAAAGAAAAAGTATTAAAAAAACAAGAACAAAAGAAAGAAGAAACATTGAATAAGGCATTTGTTTTACTTGTCAAAGAGATGTGGTTATTTGAGCTTATTTGTTTTAAAAAAATGGATGTCATTGAGCACATTTGTGCATGCCTAATATTTGTTGTTTCATTATCCCTTCCATGAGACCAATTCCATCACTATAACCTTTTTAAAGTCCCATTGATTCATGAGTCTAGGTGCTACTTAGTGGTGGAGATAGTAGAATTTTTACTAGCATATGGTAGGACCTAGTCTAGGTGGTGTTGAGCAAAATTTCCTATACTTGTGAGATGAGTTAAACACTTTAATCCTTGAGTGCTCTCTTGTATACATTTCGTTGATTAATTGTACAATTATTTAGTCAATTTGCATTACCCCATACTAAGACTTATGTTGGTTTGTTTAATTATAACTGATTAATTCATTAATTTTAACATTGAACATATGAAGTTTTCATTTAGGTTTTTGAATTGATTAGTATCTTGCTCAGGAGTGCAAGAGTTCAAGTGTGGGAGAGTACCACTAGGATGCTTCTCTGTAGGGTTCTTTTTAAACGAGGTGGGATTCAAACTCAGGTTGCCCACATTGTAGTCAAGTTGATTCACATCAAGACCAAGCACCCTGTCTTAATCTTATGTTTATATGGATTTTGATCTGGAACCACATTGACTCGGGAAGAGGCATTATTTACAAGCCATAAATAGAGGGATAAATTCAGATTTCATACAGCATATTAAAAAATAAACCACAATCAACTTCATATACTGATCGAAGAAGCACACAGGACCTACTATTCTCAAATATAATACATCTATATTGCTATGACTTATTTCTTTTAAAAGTTTTCAAAATTAACGATAGTTGAATCCTTTTCGATTGTGTAAATCATATAAGAGATACATATAAATACCAATGTTGGTCCCATAAAATATATTGCAGGGTCCACCACTATTTTTTGTCTCACTTTTTGTGGAGTTAAAGAGAGCTTCTTTCCACGTACGTAGCATATATACTGATATGGATATAGTCATATAAATATTGAATACGACTTCATATGATCGGTAAAATAGGAGTACGGGGCATCCGTATATTTAAATTAATATAAAAAATTTGATTAATTGAAATTGACAAAAATAAAAATAAGTATGAATCTTATGCAAAACGAATATAATATCCATTTTACTCCCTCCGGTCCTAATTATTAGACTCCTATTGATTTTTTGGAGGGATTAATGATATTGTTAAAGTAGTTAATTGTTAGAATATGACCAAATATTTCAAAATTACCCTCCAGTCCTAATAACCACAAATAGATAGGAGAGTATTGACAGTGATTGTTTGGAAAGAATTGGTTAAATATAGGATACAATGTGGATATGGGTCTTATATTTATCACCAAATCAAATTTTTAAGTAGATCTTATAATTAAAACCGAATGGAGTAACTAATAAGTGAACTCTTGGTTTTCTACTGTATATTCTAATTGGTATCTATATACTCTACTATCCGGTACACAACTTGACTATTGTTATAAACATAAGTCTAAATGAAAAGATAATTCCAAAAGACTCTGTTGAGTGGGAGAACTTAAATTTATAAATAAAGGACTCAATGATAAAGCACATTTGCTATAATTTATAAACATAAGTTTAAAGGGAAATTCTATCACGAAAGATTAGCATATTATGTTGGACAACGTCTGAACTTATAGACCATACCTCATTTGTGTGGCTCCTGATGTAAGAATCAAATCATTGATCTGTCTTAATAACATACTTTTGTTTTGGACCAAAGTATGGTAGAGATGATGCTCCTCATTCTAGCTATTATATATTGTGTTAAACCTGTGTATAGTTGATGAACCTTTTTGTGTGATTGATGGAGGGAATTTCTACCCAGAGTAAATATATTAATGTGGTTAACATCACGTTTTAACCCAAAAACTTAGAGCACTGAATCTATCAACCTTCCAGTATATACCTCTTCTTTATCTTAACTAAGTTTAATATAGGGCTTGACCCTATATATACTCATGTTTAACTCTTAATTTAAACACAAATTGAACTGCTAACATCAGTATATAATTGGCATTAATGATCCGAGTTTTGATGTGTGTGAATATATATATATGTGTGTGTGTGTGTGAAGAAGAATTCAAAAGAAGAATGATTGAGGGAGAGGAAAGGTGTGGGGTTAGAGTGAGAGAGAACCAAGGAAGAAGGAAGGAAGGGAATCAAAAAGGAAGAAGAAGGACGTCACTCATTAAAAGCAAAAGCTGCAAAGGAAAACACACACACACACACACACAATAAACACAGCATATTCATTCACGCCTGTACATGTTCCCCACATCACCTCCTTTGCTTGGATTTCTGAGCTCTCGCATCAACATATATAATAAATAAAATTCTCTTTATTCTTTTTCAAAAAGGAGGGGAAAATTGCTGAAAAATCTTTGATTACAAAATTTATTGCGCAATCATGAAAAATATTGAAAAGGTCCAACTCATCTTTAGTAGGGTTAAGTTTTTTTCAGTTGTATGGAACATATCTTTAAATGTGTAAAAGTTATCGGTTTTGATATAGTCATGAAAAATATGTTACATAGAGTTAAACAAGAGTTGAACGCATTGAAAATATGTTTTATGGGGTCTTTAAACAAAGTGTAGGTATCTTTAGGCTGTATAATGGAAAATTTTCTCAAAATAAAGAATATAATATTTATTTCATTATCTATTTAGCTTAAATAGTTGCCCCCTATTTCTCAGCACATGGCCTGGTCCAACCTACGGTGATTCTAGACAAGCTTTGATTGGATTGGGCCAAACGGTATAGCAGGGTAGGATAGGGAATCCATGTCAAGTTGAATAGTTGGCTCATATAATTAACCTATTTTGTGTGACAACGCTGATTTAGACAAAAATAATTCTATGGGTAAAGGTGCAAATATATACATGAACCTAAACTAATATGTAAAAATACTCATAAATTTTTTCTAAATGGTAAAATATTAATAAACTTTAAAATTTTTGGGGTAACATTGAACCCAAAATTTTTTTTAAAGTAACAGTACTTTTAAGTAAAAACTTTCCGAACAAGAATAAACCTTCTCTATTTGAGGAAAAGATTGTGTAGATTGGTGAGTTGATGCTTTAATCTACCGACCCACATGGATTAGGGGTGGCAGCTGCCTATTGGGTGCTGCCCCAAAAAAATGAGAGGGAGTGCGAGAGAGACTTAATTAATTTCAAGAATGGAAGGCAGATAGTGAAACAATTTTGCTAGTTTTCCTTTTTAAATAAAGTTTTTTGTTTAAACAAACTGAGAGCCTCGCATATAACTAGTTGGTATACTTCTTTTGGCCTTACTAAAGTAAGTACTTAATTATTGCCATACTATCAAAGTAAACTAATACTCTTCTAGTCCTATATATAGGGCATTTTTAACATTTTTCACATAAATTTTAAAACTAAGGAAAAACTTAAATCTCATTAACTTTACTATAAAATTCAACAGTTTTCCAACTCTACCCCTATTAAATATATATAATACTAAATAAAAATAAAATCAATACATTAATAAATAGAGGGTAAAATTGTACATTCATGTTAAAACTTTAATAATGTCTTATAAATAAGATAAAAAAAGCTCTCTCTGTCTGTGTTATATATAGAATTAAAGGAGTACTACGTGTTTATATATATATATATATTGTACATCCACACAATTAGTGGAGTAATTAATTGCGCAATGAACTTTGGCCGTTCTTATGATTGAGAAACCCCAAAGACAATATTGGGATCATCTTCTCTTCCTTGAACCTGTAACAACCGACCACCAAAATCCCTCATTGGCTGTTTCTTTTTCATTTTTTATTTTTCTACCCCCGCGGGGGGAGTCTCGGAGAGGGGAGAGAGAGAGAGAGAGAGAGATTTTTGACCGTGTTTTTTTATGAGTGGAATAGCTTTATTCCATGGAAACAGGCAATCAGAAAGCTTTGGTAATTGCAAAAAAGCAAAACACAGAAGCCCCATAGATTCCCATCCTCCAAACCCCACCATCGAATTATCTCAGACTATCACATCATAATCATACCTTATTTATAATCATTACTTAGTTTATTATATATCAGCTCACCCCATATTGATGATTTCTATGTGGTTTTTCTTATTTATATTAATTTATTGGAAAGAAAGGATGATGATGATTCTGTTTCTTCTCCTTTTTCCCCAATTCTATATTCCTCCACTAGCTCCCATATTTAGTATTGGACGAGTACACATGGTTTTGCGCATATTGTTCAAAGACTAAAGAATATGTGGCATTTTACTACTTGTGAATATCATATTTATTAATGATTTATGTAATCCATAAAAGAAGGGTTTGAGAGGAATTTTGGCGTTTCCTTGAAATATATATTCCTATCAAGATTATATATATACGATTCCCCATCACACTAACTTTCACCTATCTTGAACAAGTACAATTTCATTTCATTTGGTCAATTTTCCTTATAATTAGATAATCATTTTGGTCACCAAATTATGCAGTACAGGTACATATATATTCGTATTATTCCCAAAATAAAGTGTCTTACTTTCCCTCTGTGCAGTGAAGAAGATTCCCCTTTGAGGTGGGTCCCAATATAGAGCTTTATTTTCCTTGAAAGGGCAAAAGAGCCAATCTCATGGGCTAAAAAAGAAAAGCGAAAGAACAAAAGATAAATAAATAAATAAAAATAAGGATAATATATAACTTTTCCTTCCTAAACTCTCTCAAGTATTGATTTAGTTCTTGAACATATCCAGTACAACTTAGCTTTTTGTAGTTCATTAAGTTAAAGAATTTCAGGGACTAAATTGTTTTTAGTCAAGAATTACAGGACTGAGCTGTATTGAGTCGAAATTCATAATCTACCTCAAGAAGTACTCAAGTATTGATTTAGTGCTTGAACATATCCAGTACAACTTAGCTTCTGTAGTTCATTAAATTAAAGAATTTCAGGGACTAAATTGTTTTTAGTCAAAAATTACAAGACTGACCTGTATTGAGTCGAAATTCACAATCTACCTCAATAAGTAAAGAAAAGTTTAGTAAGCATCAAGAGTTGTATTTTTCCATGAAAATAACATGTTACTTCTTATATCAAAATTTGTGATCAAGTGAAAAGTCTATGGAATTTGAGGTTTCTATTTTAGATGAATAAAGAAGTTAGCCAGATGTACAATCTAGATATTAAAGAAGCTCATATTAAATCGAGACAGAACATATATGTGCAAATATGCATTGGTAAGAAAGAGATAATCTTTCATGAACCAACACACACACACACACACACACACACACCAAACACAAGTTACTAATAATCTTCCAAATTTAGAAATTTCTATCTTTGTCCTGACAAGGAAGAAATATTGTGTTTGGCTAACAATATACATGTTTATTCTTTTTCAGAACTTCAATGTGGCCACTCCAAGTAAGTATCTCAGTTATATCCGTAAGGTGTGTCACTTTATACATATATTTAAGGTATCTTATTACTTTTTTGGTCTCTCGAAATGAATAATTTTTCTACCGGGAAATTTCGATGGAAAAAAACTGAAAAATGATTCTTTTGGTTTATATGTAAAGTAGTGGAAAATGAAAAAGGGTAAGAGAAAAGTAACTAAATAAAGTATAAAAAGTATAACAAATTGAATATATATTAACAGATGGATGTTGGTTCTGGTGATTTTGGTACTCCTTAGTGAAGTTTTAAGCTTCTAGTCTTGTAATGAAAAGGAGTTATATTCATGTCTAATTAAACTTAATTCATTTTGTGCAAAGTCTAATGAACTCTCTCGATTTAGTGTAGGAGCTAGATATTGAATTTGCAAAGATTAAAATAATTAGTGAAGACCACATTTGGACAAAATATGTGCTAATTTTTCTAAAATACCTTCTTTATTAATTTCCATTGTAATTACCATTAATGAAAACCTCTTCCATAGATGTGTGTAAAGTAGTTTGAGAAAAAAATATAATTACAAATTTTGAAGATGAAGTGAACTGAAGTCTTACATTTAGGAATTTAGGAATACAGTGAATCATCTAAACCAACTCCAACATATAGGATCAAAGGGATACCTTCTAAACCTATTAGTATATCCAAAAAAGAAAGAAAGAAGATAACTAAAAAAATGGCAATAATCTCATGTAAGTGTTATCATATATGAAGTTTCACTTTGTTAGCTACAAAATATATACTTCCTCTAATTTTAATTATAAGGCCCCGTTGATTTTTTTTTTGAGAATTTAAAGAAGTAAAATAAGTTACTTAATCTTATCATATGTTACATTTTATTATCTTATATTTTAATGCTTTAAAGTAATGTAACTAATTTTTAAGGTTTTTCAAAAAAGTTAACTGACTCTTATAATTAGACAGGATCGGAAGGATACCTTCAAGGCATAACAAACATTCATATAAACAAATACGCCGATTTCTCAGCATGTTAATACATAAAAATACAGGACCCAAAAATAAGAAGTGAAATCATTAATGAGAAATTAATGGAGCAATATAGCCTCAGGAGTCACCTAGTTATGTCATGTCCTCGCCTGATCGATCATAATCTCCATCTATCCTGCTTCCCAGGTAACGTTGACTTGTGTCTGATTGCTTGGTAGAACACAACTATGGGAATCAAATCTTACATGCATTAAAAATAAATTTAAAACATATATGAGAGGAAGTGCACTATATTGTAGAGTCTGAATATTTGAGCTTTCATAATACTGATACTATGATCTATTAATGAGGAAGGAAATTTTGAAATCTTTTGGACTAGCATATACAGATCTCAACGATTTTAAAAATCACAGGAGATGGGTGGCGGCCGAAGAAGAAGTAGAAGCGAAACTAATGGGAACATTATTGATATTCCATGCACTGCCATTATTATTTGCTTCCCAGAATTGCTCATTATTGTTATTTTCTGAGTTACCCGTAAGACATTTGGATAAACCCACAGCTTGATCCATTTTTTCCTCCATTTTAACTGTAGTCATAAGCTGAAGATGATGATGATCACTGGCTATATTTCCACTACCACCAGAATATAACAATGTCGTTGAAGGTTCGATCTCAGCATTTTCTGATCTTTCAAACTGATACAATCCTACTGGTGGAGCAGCCTCCAAATTACTCAAGAATGTTGAAGGAAACTGTTGATGATACTGCAGAAGACTTGGTAGCTTCCATTGCTCAGTAGTAGCAATAAAGCCATTTATGTTATTACTGCCAAGTATATTACCACCTGAGATTGTGGTATTGTTACTACAAGCAATTTGATATTCAGCATCTTTGATGTTTGTTGCCCCAAAAACGACGTCGTAGCCACTGTAACTACTATGAGCTATAGTAGTAGGAGGGAAGAGTAATGGTGGAGATGGTAAGTGGTGACCTATCAAGTGATGATGATGATGATCACTATTAGGGCAACAATTACTTGAGGAATTATTTGCACTTGCCGAGTTTAAAATTATGGAAGAACCTGGTGTTGCTGCTGCTTTGTTGGGAGATTTTGCTGATTTGCTGCTGTTAGTTCCTTTGTTTCTTTTGTTCTTCCTTCTGCAACCTCCTCCCACGGGGACGTTCCTCAAGGCACCGCCTCGGGTCCAGTATCGCCGGCAAGTCTTGCAGAAGTGGCGAGGCTGAGAGAGGCTGTAATTGTTGTAGTAACAGAACTTGGTGTTGGATGATTCACACCGTGGACATTTCAGTGCTGCTTCTGGCTGTGTTATCTTCGCTAGCCGAGCTCGATCGGCCATGGATCCAGACCTTGTTGAGGCTTTGTCACCACTACCAGCATCAGCAATTGATGGCGGCGGAGGAGGAGGCAGAGGAGGAGGAGGAGGAGGCGGCAGAACCTGGGAACTCTGGGCATGAATCAATCCTTCCGGCTGCTGATCAAGTTTTTGAAGTGTAAACAAACAAAAACATATAAATAGAAAAAGAAACTGAATTATGATTGATAATATGTATATGTGGTATATTCAAGATTAGAAGAAAACAAAGATGAATAAAGGAAGGAATATAAGTATATGAATAATTCTGATGATGATTTGAACAAATCTTTGATTATGGAATTAAAGAGGAAATTAAAAGAAAGAAAAGGGAGAAAGGAAGGGAAAATTACAAGTATATAATTACCTGGTGAGGCCAGTCGGGTGGTGGATCTAGATGATAGAGTGGAAGGGAAGAGAAGACCATGGTGGCTCTTAATTAGAGAGAGCAAGTGGCTTTATGATTCTTCATTTTTTTCTCTCTCTCTTTAGCAAAAGTTTTGATGGGTTCTTTGTTTGGAGGGTGTGTGGGTGGAGGGATCACATCAACACACAATGAGAGAAGTTGCAGAGAGAAATTGAAGAGAGAGAGAGAGAGATCAGAAGGTGACGGAAAGATAAAGGAGTTTGTGGGTGGGGAAGAGAATCGAAAGGGAAGGCTGTGTTTGGATTCAAGTTTATTTATTTATTTTGTTGTTGTCGTTTAGTTTGTTTCCCTTTTCTTCGCTAATTAATCCACTCTTCAATTTTCTTCTTTTTGTTTTTTTATTGTAATTTGCGGGATTGCAGGACATCGTTATTAAGTTCATCTTTAATTTAGTGTGCCTCTCAGCATTAGCCCCTTCGATATTAATTAAGCATATGAATGATGGATGTGTACACATTAAGTACTGCCTTCAAAATTATTGGAACCATTCAGACTTTGAGTGTTGATGGCCATAATGAGAATTAAGAGCTAAAATTTGCATTTAAAATAATGGTTAATATATTATCTTTATTTTAAATTCTATTTACATTAAAATTTTTTTTTGAAAAAAGTAAAGATAGAATAAATTCAATTTGAACCGTTCATGTTAGATCTAACCGTTTACAAAGACAATGAGCTCTTGGCTATCATAATTATGATAAGCACCGAAAATATTTCAACATGAAAGTAACTAGTTTTAGAGAAAAAAAAGTAACTACTCAAGATTTATATTAGTTTCTTATACTTGAACAGTTATTAAATTGATTGTAATTAAAGAATATATAAGAATTCACAAACTAACTTTGTCATACGCTCTTCATCTTTTTTTATTATAGTCAATTTTGGTTGCTCTAATGTTTAGTGTCCCTTTTTAGAATTTTAAGAAGAATTAATTGTCTGCATGTTTTCAAATATATCCCTAATAAATAATTAAACTATAACAAAGTAGAATTTTGAAATTGGAGAATTTCTCACGTGACTCTTTAAATTGGGCAAATCATTACAATTAATTAATGGTAAAATTGAAAAGAAGACAAAATTTATTTGCGTATGTTAATTTTAATTACTTTCTTAATATTTGCATGGATTTAAAAACCTAATATTATATAAAAAAAGAACGGAGCGAGGGAGAGAAGTTCATCAGTTGCAACAAGTAGTCCAAATAACGAAGTTAATGTTGAGAAAAAAATAAACCATGAAATGAAACCCTAGGCGGCTGAATTAATTAAGATTAAATCTAATACTAAGTTTAATATATTGCGGTATTCAAAAAAGAGAATGCTGTTATATATATTTATATATATTGAATTTAAAATGAAAAAGGTAAAGAGTCATGGAGTGATGGTGGGGTGGTCTTGGGTAGAAGTGTCACAATCGAATGTACCTTTGTTTTCTTGGTCGGTTCCTGCAAAAATAAAGTCATTGTGTTATTGTAATTGTAATTGTATTGTATTGAATGAATTTCATCATCATTTTGTAATATTTTATGACTACTTTACACTTATTTAATTTCATATAAAATTTATTATTCTCTACTATATATCATATTTAGTACATATATACACCTTTTACTTGGCATTCTTTTATAAGTTTAGCTGGACAGAAAATGATGTAATTTGTTAAGATCACAAAGTTGGCATAATCAAAGGTTTACTTTAATTTGTGATTAATTAATCACGCATATTGATCTTTTGTTTTCCCTTTCCCCCTTGAATTATGCAGGGAGTTTTCAAATCAAAAGATACCAGCTTGCATTATGCATATACGGAATCATATTATTTTCTTCACCGTTTAATTTGATTGATATAATTTAGATACATTACATATAGCTAGACAGTAAAATATATGTTCATAATTTTTGGTCCTTTTATTCAATTTTTTTTGCCAACCATTCAACTTTTACATAAAATTTATAATCAGATATTTATATTATAGATATTGTTTTTATTTTTTATCATTATATATATTTTTAATTATTTTATCATAGATGTGAGTTAGCATTGTTACGTTATTTTCATTATGTTCATATCACTTTTGTTGTTGTACACTTAAATATATTAAATAAAAAAAAATATAATATATTATCATGATAAAATTACAGTAACAATTTTAAAACTAATAATAAAAATCTTATATATGATAATAAATTAAAATAGAAATCAAATTATTCATGTATAATAAAAGTATAGTTTTCTTTCATACCGAACTACAAACATTCTCCTATATACATCATATAGAATATATTTGAGATACGCATTGTTAGAGATTATTATATATTTTTTTTCATATTTAAGGTACATTAAAAGGTTTACCCTATGGGTATAAAAAAAGGTTTACCTTATAAAAAGTTCCAATTTTACATGTTATATAAAATGGTTAGAAATAATACAAAGTATTAGATGAAATTTTATTATATTCACTGAGATGTGTGTGTTAATGTTAAGATAACTATCGACTTGTTTTATATGAGGAGCAAAATAGGGTATATATGATGTTATTATCATTAATAAATTTGAACGAGTCAGGGTCTGCCAGATTATTGAAATTGAAACGACGGTGTAAGAGTAGAAAGTGATGTAGGGTTTCACTGATGTGCGACGTGAAAAGCATATAAAAACGTGCAAATTCTAATTAAAATGGAAATTATAAGAACCATTAATTATACAAGAATAGCCTTCAGCAAGCTTCGCGTTGCTTAGCTATATATATATATATATATATATATATTCATGGGACGACAAATTTGAATTTAAAACTAATTGTTTTAGCTTTAAGCTTAAGCTGGCTCTTTCTGGTGGGATCGACATTGATATAACTCGTCATTTCTTGTTATTTTTTAAATAATATATTATACATTATAATCTTTAGTTTTCCCTATTCTTTAAAGTTGGCCCCCCACACACATATTTACATATAAAGTATTTCTTTAATGATATGCTAAATACCAGCGCCAAAAATAATGAGACTCTAATCCACAAATTCCATTTATATATTTATCAAATCTCATATTAGGTGATATTAATGATTATTTATAAGTTATGAATTATATGTTTTTTCATAATATATTATGGTTATAAGTGCACCTTTAGTCCTTTGATTTTGTAAAAGGTTTATTTTCATTTCTTAATTGTATAAAGTGTCTTTTCAATCTTCAAACTTTGATATTGTTAGTTTCATATAAAAAATGAAGTCATTGAAATTTTAAATGTTGATAAAACATTTTTCATATATGAAGTCTAATTTCTGAAAATAACAACGACTTCACAAAATAGTTCATTTTATCAAATCATTATCCAGAGAAATAAATTCACACTAGTGAGCAGCGAGAACCTCAACCAGAGAAAATACCAAAAAATCAGGGGTACATATATAATTCCAATATAAAAATTATCTCATATTATTAATTTTTTTCCCAGCATATCTCATGTTATCAACGATGCATATAAACATGATTGATGCACATATTTGTTGATGACTGAAATATATCAGCGCTCACCTAGCTTTCATGTAATGCAGCTTATTGGGTCTCAATCAGGATAAAACACATTTTTATAACTAATACAACTCATTGCTTAGATTAGTACTCCCTTTAACCTTTTTTTTTATATATAAAAAAGACACTTAACGTAATAATATAGATAAAAACGTTGGTTCATGATAATAAACATGTTAAAATTATAACATTTTTACTGAAATTTTTATTATTTATGGGGAGATAGGGAATAAGAGACATAGATATATGATACTTTAACTAATTCATGAGAAACAAGAAATGACAGTTAACTCATTAAAGATGTCCTAAATTGATTTTTTTAATGTTCCCCTTATTGGAAAATGCATTTAAAAATTTAATGAGTGAGTAAATTGGAAATGAACATTAATTATAAAGATAAAACTGAAAAATGAGCATTAATTATCTTATAAGTGACTTATATTGTGGACCAAGTTATTCTTCTAGATATATTGTCGACCGGAGGAATAAAGAGGATTGTGGAATAAAAGAATAAGAAATTATTATAATAAAAAATGATTGATGCTTTGGGGGATTAATAATAAATGTATTGATATTGACAAGTAATTTAATGGGGCCAAAATGGGAAACTAGCAAATTAAAATTTTTTTATACATTTTTAAAAATTTTTTATACATTTTTTAAATGTTTCTTATAAAATGTTTCTTAAAAATGGGATAAGTATTTTTATTTTATAAAAAAAAAACGGAGGGAGGGTAATGGATGAGATCCAACTCTATAACTAATTAATAGTTATAATATCAACACTTTTTTTTAAAAAATAAATATAACATTTATAACAAGACATATTTTATTATTAATAAAATAATACGGCTCATTACTTACATTTGTATACTGGGTGAGAGCCAACTTAATCTTAAAAAATGGTGAAAATTAAATTGACAAAGCTCAAGTGGACATTATGGAGGATGAGAAGCAAATAGAATGAAGAACAGCTATGTTATTCTATTAATTAAGTGCAATGCAAGTTATGTATGGAGAAAAATTTGAAAAAAAAAATGTTACAAAGACATAATGATCAGTCAGAGATAGAGAAATCTTTAAGGATTAGGGGAAGACAAATTAAGGTCGTTCCTAATTATATGATAAAGATATGAAAGTCACATCAATTGGAGTGAGAGAGAGGGGGAGGGAGAGAGAGATATGAGCTTAAAATCTTTGAGGAAATTAATCACATCAGCATTTTCTCTAAAGTCCATGTTTTGAGATTACATAATTGAAAAAAAAAAAAAAGAATTCACAACAGCTTCCCGTATAAGAAATCTTAGAGACTATTGATACTTTTTCTCAACAGTTTTTTTGCTAAAATCTTTGAAATTACATAATTTAAAAAAACGAAAACAAATAGGGAAAATATTTGAAAAGTCCATGTTTGGAGATTTTGTTGCTGGAAAGATATGAATTCAAGTAATAATAATCTCTGTAGATGAAATTCTACAGAGTTTTATTGATGCTTTTTGTATATAAAAATGTATCATGTCCTTCTAACTAATAGAATCTATTGACATGGAGTTTTCACCGATTTCACCAAACTAATATAGGTGCCACTTAAATTTTATTTGTAAAACCTATATATGCAGACAAAGCTTGGATTATGTAAACAGCGGGAACTAAAAAATAGAGGAGGATACATAAGTGAAAACATATATGTTCCCCTTGTTTTGATAGTAAAATAAATACAAGGAAAGAAAAGCAGAGAAAAGAGAGACACGAGGCTTGCAATTTTCTACCAAAGTATTCTCTTTAAAAGCACAGAGACTTTTGAGAAAATTTATAATAAATGAGTTCTCTAGGGTACCTATTTCGTTTATTACTTTTTTTTAAAAAATATCAGAGGGACGAAATGATAATTTTCATCCTCAAAATTAACTTCCTTTTTTGAATCATATTCTGCATACATCAGCTACAAATCTTTGTAAGCGGAAACATTAAAACAAATGTAGCAAAACCAAATGATGATTGTGTACATCTATGTGAAAAAGTGTAGTAAAGCTAACCATATTAAAGTGATATGTAATTCCATAATATATATCTTGGTACACTGAATTCATATTCAAGCACTGTAGAGTGTTGTATATGTATGTATAAAGGTAGCTCTATCAAAGATATATTTTGTATTTACACGGATAATTTGATATAATTCAAAATACAAATTCTCTTTTTTACATATTATGTGGACATGGAAGAATCCAGATCCAGCATTTGTATGTGAGGCTTTGTTGTGCCAACTCTTTAGTAAGCATAACACTATTGAAAGTCCCCACACAGCGACGGAACATAAGGCTAAGATTGTGATTTAAGCTTTCCATGCAGTCACATATACATATGTGGATAGATAGACAAGTCCCCATGCATTTTTCTTTTGCTTTTTTTATTTTATTATTGTGAATCTTGATTTTACGATTATGGATTGTGACTCTTTGGTTCTTCTCTGCCCCACTTCCACCAAATATCTCTGCTTTTTCCTACACAATGAGCATTATCATCAATATAAAGTACAAAATTTATATCAAATTAGACTATTTACATTCGTGTTGAAAGGTCCTTTAACACTGGTTAAAAGGTATTTTAACATCGGTTCTCTAACTAATGTATATACAATCGGTGTAGAAAGTGCAAAACTTCCCACACCAATTATTCAATTAATATTAAAAAAATTATTCTATTCTGATTGTTGCCAGCAGCCAGTGTTTAAAAGGTTAACAAATCTTCAATTTCTATACGGGTTGTCCGTAGAAATCTTAATTTTTTTGAAGACCATACATTATATAGGAAAGTTAAACACGCCCGTTTGTTCTTGTTTTTTTTTTTTTTGGGAGAGGGGTGCTTGTAGTACTTTGTTGGGGACACTCGCATGCGTTAGATTAAAGTACATATGATATTAGATACTCCATCCAGGCCAGTCATCAATATAAAATCTATTTAATTAATTTGAATATATATATATAGAGGTAATCAGTTAAGATTAAATATATATTTTTTTAAAAATACCCTAGTCATCTTCATTTTAAACACCCCCTCTCTCTCTCTCTCTTTTTAATTATTGTTGAAGTAGCTTTAATAGAGGTAAATTATAAAAAAAATTGATAAATATAAAAAAATTTTTATATTTAATTAAGATTAAGATCAACTCCCCAAATATATCATATATTAAGGATTGGAAAGAGTATATTATAAATCAAGAAAGATAATGTTTTATATATTTTTTAGGGATTAATGGATGACTTTATTCTAAATCAAGCACTTTCCTATGGCCATATATAAATATCAAGCCTTTGGATTTTCCAAGAAAGGTCATGGTTATTAATTAAGATTTTCAAGCAAGCTTATGCGTAATAGATTATGTGAATGAAGTGGACAGATACGCGTTATGTCCTATCAATGCCAATTAGAGTTCGATTGTAGAAGAAAATGTCAATTGAGAGTGGCCCATTAGTCTATATGGCTTATTTGTTTAACAACAAAAAAATTAAAAAAAGTCTTATCCCACTAGGTGGGACAAATTATATAGATAGCACCACATTATTGGACTTTGTTAAAAATTAAAAAAAAAACCAAACAGAAAATAACAAAAAAATCTAAATGAAAATAATATAAAAAATTAAATTTTATTTCCTTATTGCTTTTACTCTTCAGTTGTGTAGCCCATAGTTATGATATTTTCAATAAAAAATAAAATGGGAGAAGCATCGAAAAATCTCAAGAAATCAATGTAATCAGTAGAAAGTTCTACCAACAAATGAGCACTATTACATGTGGTCATTTTATGTGCTAGAACTTATTATTGCATGCTATTAATTTGTTAGATGTTTTTTTGTAATTATATTCTTTATTGTTTTCTTTCCTTTATTTTTTTGCCAATCTTTCTTTATTGTTTTCATACATACATATTTTCCTTTGAACTTACAGTGATTTTCCAAAAAAAAATTCTCCATGAATTGTTAGGATCAATACAATGGTCGATAGATTTTTGAGCAATTATCTCCGCCATGCATCCAATGTGGCAAAAACATCTAGAAAATACCAATTTTGAAGTAGTGTAAATTTAAAAATTATTTTGTGAATGTGGCATATTTTGTATTTATAATAAATAATAATTACAAAAGCATAACAGTTGAATAAAGGTTCTACTATCCTCTACTATCAATTCCTTGACTTCAATTTCCTTCGTTTCTTTGTTTTTGAAATAGAGAAAAAGCTAGTAATGACAGGACTTTACAAGTATAATTAAGCCTTTGTGACCTCTAATTTTTAGGAGAGCTTTCATATCACTATGCTATAAAGTTGTTAGTAATAATATTAGTTTTTACAACATGTAAATAATGCTATATAAAAGGGGAAAAAAAATAAGAATTTATCCAAAAAGATGCAAAAAATGGCTTTAATCAAATGTTGTTTATAAAAAAAAAATTAAGTGAGTTGGGTTAATCAAATATTTTTTTCCGCGTCAATCTTTAATCTTGGACGTCAAATTTTTTGGTCATGCAAAGCCTTATAATTTGGGCTTTCAGACAACACTACCTCGCAAGTGTAGCAATATTTTTGACTTTTGGGTCAACAAGCTTTATATGAAGTTCGATTAATTAGAGATCTTTAGGCCTTCTGTGTGATTATTATCTCTCTCTGGGCCAGAGTAACAGCATTGAGTATTCTTTATAAGCAAGTTTTATGATATATTTTCAAGAAAAATAACATGTACTACCACTTGTTCTATATATAAATCATTTTAACCAACTCACCAAAACAATGATATGTTGGTTAAATAACTACATTTGTCTTAAATTTGCATCATCTCCTACTTACCCCTAACAAACATTACTTTAAAATATTTTTAATAAGGTTAGGGTTAAAGAATACCTATGAGTTTTTAGCCGAAGTGTACTCAACACTATGTTTTTCAATGATGCAAAAATATCTAAAAAACTTTCAAAACGAAAGCAAAAATACTATCACCGTTAACCTTAGTTACATTGACCACTAGTTTGACTAAAAACACAAACATGGAAGCTTAGTTGGCTATAATAATATTATGGTAAAATACTCACAAATATTAATTTATTATTTTAAAAATAAAAACTTCTAGCCTTAAGATCTATAGGCAGATTCAACATCATTTCATTGATTAACCCATATGCAACCTCGCCTCTGTCTCTCCAACCTCGTTCTTGTCTGCTGCCCACTGCCGCACCTTGTCTCCATGCCTTCTTCCTTCCTCAGCCTGCTAAGCTGAGACATTAGTGGAGTCCTTCCCTCTTTCTCAATCCCTCTCCCTTCCTCCCTTTGCCTCCACATTTCTCTCAAATCTCATATCTCCTCCCTCAAAATCTTATTCACCTCTCCACCTCCCCCCCAACAAAAAACCCTTAATCTTTTGTAGCTCTTGCCTTCCATCACCTCATATTTGCTGGCCGATACTCATGCCTACTTTGTTTTTTCCTCAGCTCCTGGCTTCTTTAATGCTATGATCGTGTCAAATTCACAACTTTGGGCTTCCTTCTACTCTTGATTCTTCGACGCTTGGGCTTAAAAGCTCATATTTGGTAGGACACAGAGGTGGTTTGCATTGGGGAGTTGCTTTAGAGGTGGTGGGGTCCTCAAGCTAGATGGAGATGAAGGATAGTACTGGGAATTCAGGCTAACTCGTCATGGGTTGCTTCTTAATTAATCTCCAGTCCAACTCAATCCTGATTAACTCGCTGGCCCGGCATTTACCTGCATTCACATTAAACTGATAAGCTAGACATACATTCAATCGTTGATCACCTATTCATCTTATTATACAAAGTAAGCTTAAAATGCATCCAACAAAGATGCTAAGTTGCCAACTGCCAAAATACAACATTCAAGTTCAATTAATTCCATTTAAGTCTTATCAAATCAAAATAACCACAAGTCCACACCAATGACAGACATAAAAGAGAATGAGGGATACAACAAAAGACTTACTCTTCCTTGTTAGAGCAAATCTTCACCCAAGAGAGGAGGTGAATTGGGTGATGATAAAATTCTTTTTCTAAAATAAAAACATATAAAAGTTGAATGAAACTAAGTGAAAGAAAATTACTCAACGAATACCACAACTTATACTGGTTCAATCTAACTCCACGACCTACCTTCATTTATTCAAAGTCCCTCCGAGTTTCTACTATCTTTTAAGATTCCAACGGGCTCTTGGTGCTTTAGTACATGCTCACTTACACTACCACTTAAGAGACACTCCCCCTTACATTATATAATTCGAGCCCCAACTCAAGGTCCCTCTACCTTGAGTTAAACTTAGCAAGAATTAGAGAATTTAATTCAATACTCTCTTTGTAGATAAGAATAATAAATAAAGCTCAAAGAATAAATTTAAGACGTAATCAATACAATAGTATCTCAATTAATTTCAATGCTCTTGGTTGGTAACGTCTTAAATGTCTTTGTTATTTATATTGTCTTTGTAGATAATAGCCGTTGAGAAACATTATGAATCCGTTGAGAGAGGTTAAGTTTCTGTTGGCGTAGCCTTACTCTTCTTGAATGTATCAGCTGGAGAGATGTGAAAATTTTTCATTTTGAATATGATAAAGTATCCGTTGAGCTGAGAGACACTACTGCAAAAAGTGTTTTTAACGTCCCCTAAAGACGTCCCTTTTTTAAAAAAGGGAGGTAAAAACTTCAGGTGGTGGCATTTTTGTAAATAAGGGTGTAGCTACAGCATCCCTACAAAAAATTGGGGAGGCAGTAGATAATATATGGCGTCCCCAAATATTTTTAGGGATGCCGTAGATAAGATATGGCATCCCCAAATATTTTTAGGGATGTCTAATGGGTACCTGACGTGGGGGAATAGACATCCCCAATTTAATTGGGGATGCCGTAGATAAGATACTGCCTCCCCAAATACTTTTGGGGATGCCATATATCCTGTACCAGAATAGACATCCCCAGTTATTTTTCTGGATGCCTTATCTAGGATAAGACATCCCCAATTATATTGGGGATGCCTATTCTCCCCACACCTCCCAAAAACAAAAACATTTCGTAAAGAGTCCCACGAAGAAAGAACATTGCTTCTTCCTCACCTAAAGCTCCACCTGTAGCTCGATCCGCCCTCACCCAAGCTCACTGAAGCTACTTCTTCCTCCCTCCTCCCCCATCGACAGCATTCCTACCCTATCCTGGCGTGATGCACAAGCTTGAGCTCCACCTGCAGCTTGACCCATTGCCCTCACCGAAGCTGCTTGTTCCTCGCCCAAGCTCATCGAAGCTTGCTTCTTCCTCCCCACTCCCCCATTGACAGCACTCGTACCCTATCCCGGTGACGATGCAGGAGCTCGAGCTCTACCTGTAGCTCAACCCATTACCCCCACCACCCCTTTCGATTCCTTTGCCGACGCCGCAGGGGTTTCTCGAACAAACAAGCAGGTTTTTCCCTCTCTCTCGTCAGGTGACTGTAAACCCTTTCTCCTTCTTCTCTAGTTCCATATTGCTCTCTCTGCTGGTATATATTTCAATTTCATGGTGATTGATTAGATTGTTATTTTTATTTTTGCCAACATGTGATTGATTAGATTTTACACTACAAGAAATCTTCCCTTTCTGAGTCAAATTAAATAATGCATTCCCCCTGGAGGTCACAATGTCATTTCTAGAATTTTTGGTAAGCACCTCTTTGACTTAGATTACATGAATATATTGTATCTATTCGTTACATATTTGTGCACATAGCCAATATAGTTATTTGTTTTTCTCTCTGTTTACCTGTAACACCACATAAAAGAAAGCATATTATATGGTTTCAGGGGAGGTCTTGCTGGCATCATGAAGTGCAAATACGTTGAATTGAATATAGATTACATTTATCCTTACAGAAACTAGGTTCAAATTTTATTTTTTTGGTAGTAACATCTTTTTAACATAGGTGTGCTTCAAACTTGTCATAATTTATATGGGAAGGTCTGTATTTTGAATGTGCATTCTTCTTTGTGTTTCCTTCCTATTTAGTTAAATCTTTGAACTTCACACGTTTTCTCATTACATAGTAAGCCTCTTGCTGGTGTAGTCCAAATTCATTTCTTTTAACACTCTATTAGTGAGTTGGTCATTTTGTTTGTAGTTTTGTGCACCTTTGTTTCTACTGTTGTAAAGGTGATGCATTTGGCATACTTGCAAGTGTAGGCTCATTCATCTTCCTGTATTAGTGTGCTATTATCAGTATTTCTATGCAAGAACGATGATCATGTTGTTTAACATCTAATATGAATGATATTTGTTGGCAGGGTGGCTTTGACATGATTTGCAGTGGAAGGGACAAAATTGAAACTCTAGAGCAGGTGTGAGATCCTAAGGTTTGCTATATATTACTTTGCATGAGCCTTTTTTTTGTTTATGTCTGAAGAGTTTTTTAATTGACATCCATAGTTTAAACAAGCTGAAGAAATAGCTCGGAAGCTAGACTTGGATGGGCTTGTGGTTATTGGTGGAGATGACTCCAACACAAATGCATGCCTCCTTGCTGAGAACTTCAGGTTTGTTGTGACAGAGTTATATATTTGCCATGATCTTTTGCGATGAAGTGTTGTTGGTACAGAAATATTTCCAACTTAAGGTGTTGATTTACATTTCAACCCCAAAGTCTTCTTGGATGTCGATGTATTGTTTTAAACATTCTGCACAAGATTAGCAAAATTTATCTATGAATTTACAAGTGTTTGTGAATCAATGCAGGAGCAAAAATATGAAAACGCGAGTGATTGGATGTCCTAAGACTATCGATGGTGATTTGA
>JBAGKO010000008.1:13386071-13397475 GCA_037177275.1 Acacia concinna
AGTTCACTATCCTTTAATTAATCTATAATTTGTTAATCTTGTGTTTCTTACTCTAGTACTTCTTGTAACATTTTCGTCTCTCTTGTTTCAACTTTTTGAAGCTTGGAATGAGTTCTGAGAGAGTTATTTAAAAGGGTGATATTAACCATTATATGCAGCATTATTGAGACCCACAAACAAAGCTTCCTATTGCAAATGAAAAGGACTTGCGCATGTCACGAGTCTTAACTTCAAATGCACCACTTGGTTTAAGAAAGATTCATAACAAAGGGAAAGGAGCTAGTGTTTCTTAACCAACTTCAATTCCACTTAAACCCTCTTATTTATTGTGGAAGGGGCAACCCAATATCACAAGCCCTCAACTCCAACTTTAAAGGCAAAGGATAATGACAAGGAGCATGCACAAATGAAACAAGCCTTAGGTTTAGGGTGCTTCCATGCATAACTCATGTAAGTGTTAGACTTAGGATGCTTCAAAGCAATGAGTGAAAGAGTGGGTGGGAGTCCTTCTGCGGCAGATCCACACCTGAAGATGCAGCAAAGTTTATGCGTAGTAGTAAGAAAGTACGTAAAGAAGGAGTTTTAGTGTCTAGTAGGGTAATGACTTCAAGGGTGCAAAATTGGATGGAAGATGATCTTCTTACTGAAGAAGAAGGAGCGACTGCTGAACAAAGATCTACAAGGAAAATAGAACTATCTTACAAACAGGCTTGTGTTAATAAAGGGTGTTCGGATGCAGAGGAGCCTAAAGAAGATAAAGGGTGGTGGTTAAATGAAGGATGACGATCTCATTTCAAAGTGGAGTATACGAAAAAAGGTTCAAATGTGGTTTTGTTGCCCGAATATAAAGATCGTTTTGCTAGGAAGTAGAGGTATATGGTTATAGTAACAATATTGGGAAGATGTGGTTTCCAGGAAGTTGTGTTAACTTTGGGGTGAAGTTGATATAATTGATATTGGATTGGGCTTTTTCATTGTTAATTGCCAACGAAAAGAAGCATATGAGACAATGTTGATTGGGGGTCCCTGGTTAGTTTTTGACCACTGCATTAGTGTGCAACCATGGCAAGCTAATTTTGATCCAGAAAAAGGCACAGTTTCTAATATTGCTACTTAGATTAGAATCGTTAAGCTTCCTCTTGACTATTATGATAGAGGTACCTTGTTTGTAATGGGCAATGAAATTGGAATAGTACTTAAGGTGGACTCAAATATGTTGCATAAATCTAAAGTGTGCTTTACCCATATCTATGTCCAACTGGACCTTACTAAACCTCTACTTCCCAGCATTCTAGTTAAGGGTAAGGAGAAAAAAGGTGGAATGTGAAGGATTGCACTTGATTTGTTTAAAATGCGGCAAGTATGGCCATGATGTTGCTCGTTGTAATATGAAGGAGGTAGAGAAGTTTAACAATGAGAATTCAAGAAACACTTGTGAAGGGTCTAATGTAAGGGGAGTAGCAGTAGAGGCTTTGAAATTACCAAAGAAACATAATAAAGTTCAACCTGAGTATGGTAGCTGGATGGTAGTTAAGCGGAAGCAACGATGGAATGGTTTAGTTGGGAATGATCGAGATTTAAGCCAAAGGGTTCATGATCACAACGTGAAATCTTTGGGATCAAGATTTAATGCTCTTAATGTTGATCACCAAGATGAGTCTGTGCTGCAATTTAGGGGAGAGATGAGGGTCAACTTTCACGTACCAGTTAAGCAAGTTTTTAGTGGGCTTCAAAATAGTGAACGTTTTGCTAAGGAGAATGTTAATATGGATAAGAATAATAAAGGCCCATAGGAAATTCACATAAGCCAGTGACGTCCAATGGCTAAATTTCTGGAATTAAAAAATAAGATTCTACAAAGAAATAATTTTGTTAGTGAAACGGTGAGTTTGAGGGCTATGGAAGGGAGTGTTTCCAATATGGGTCCAAGTGGGTCTTCCTCTGTCACTCACCATCATAATATTCCATTAGCTTCTACGTTAATATCAGCCATTAGAGTAGCTGATAACCCAATTGACATAGGAGAAAGACCAAAACAGATTTTTGGTGCATGAAAACCCACTTTTTGATACACAAGAGATGTAAGAGGATGGTACAGGGTCTGATGATATAGGGTCTGATGGTACAGGGGCTGATGATGCAGGGTATATGTTGGATATTTAAATCCTAGTTTATTATTTGTTTCTTTTTAACTTCTGAATTAGTTTTATGAAGTACATAATATGGAATTGTAAGGGAACTGGTGCGAAACATTTCCCTTCCCTTATCAAAGACATATCGTAATTTCATAATATTGACTATCTAACGTTGCTAGAAACTCATTCAAGTGGTGTTAAAGCTCAAAAAATTGCTTCTAAGTTGGGCTTTCTGTGTTTTGAGATTATTGTTGCTGAAGGATATAGCAATGGTATTTGGTTCTTATGGAAACATTTGATTAAAAGAATTGATACTATTGTCAAACATACACAATTAAGGCACTTAAAGGTGCAGGATGCATTAAATAAAAGTTGGTATATGACAATAGTTTATGTATATCCAAATGTGGAAAAAAGAAGACTACTTTAGGTTGAGCTTGAAAAATGGAAGAATTCTATTAAGGAGGCTTGGGTGGTAATAGGTGATATAAATGCCACATTATCGTCTTCTGAAAGGTTTTCCTCTATACCTTGTGGTACACTAGTGGATAAGGATCTTGCAGAATGTTTTGAAGACTCTAACCTTACAGACCTTGGCTTTTAGGGTCCTACGTTCACTTGGAGAAGGAAGGGATGTGGTGCTCAGTTGGATCGTGCACTAGTTAATAGTGAGTGGCTCTTGCAATTTTTAGAATCAAAGGTGTTTCATTTACCTCAACTTAAGTTAGATCAATGCCTCTTTTTCTTAATGTTAATGGGTTAAATGTTAAGATTAGACAAAAATGTCCATTTCATTTTATTGCCTCTTGGGTTTTATATGATGATTTTACAAGTCTTGTTCGTAGTAATTGGAGTAATGACACTGGGTAGGGGAAATGTTGACAAATTCACTTAAGCTTGCACCCAATGGAATTGTGAAGTATTTGGATTTACTGTTTACAAAAAAAGATAGCTTTTGAAACGTCTGGATGGGATACAGCAAGCTTTGTCTCATAATCCAAATCATCAAGATCTTCATATTCTTCAAGGTGAGCTTTAGAGGGAATTGGAAAATATTCTTGTTTAGGATAATTTATTATGGGTTTAGAAGGCCTAGGCTGAATAGAATGTTCTTGGTGATAAGAATACTCAATTTTTTCATCTAAGAGCTAATAGACGTAGGCGGTATAATCGTATTGATGCTCTAAAAGATGACACTGGGCAGTGGTTGTATGACGAGATAGTGCTCAGAGATGAAACAACCAAATTTTTTGTAGATCTCTTCACAGAAGAGAATTTCTCTCTGGAGTTTCTGGCTTGTTCAACTTCTTATCCTCTAATATGTGAGGATTATCTAAGAGAATGTGGTAAATATGTTTCAGAAGAGGAAATTAAGGATGATATTTTTTCTATGAGACCTTTAAAGGCTACGAGTCCTAATAGACTTAATGCTCTATTTTTTTTTTCAAAATCAATAGGACCATGTAGGTCCTTTGGCCATCTTGAAAATCATATATATGTTTCAACATCCTATGAATATTGTAGATATTAATGGTATACTATTAGTTCTAATTCCTAAAAAAGATTCTCCTGAAACTATATGAGATCTTAGACCCATTAGCTTATGTAATGTGATTTATAAAGTGGTTACCAAGATAGTGGCTAAACGTATCAAAGGTTTTCTACCTTCAGTTATTAGCCCTTTCCAATATAGTTTTGTTCCGAGATGGTTAAGCTCGGATAATATCATTGTAGCCTAGAAAGTTATTCACACTATGTGAAATTCTAAGAGGAAAACAGGTATGATGGCTATTAAAATAGATCTTGAGAAGGCATATGATCGTTTAAGTTGGGAGTTTCTTACTTACTGTTTAGCAAAATTGAATATTTTGAGTTTGTTGATCGATGTTATCAAATATTGTGTTTCATCATTACCAATGCAGTTATTATGGAATAGGTCTAAGGCGGGAACCTTTTACCTTTGACTTGGTGTTTATCAAGGTGATCCTATTTCCTTGTATCTTTTTGTTATCTATATGGAGAAATTGACTCATCTTATCTAGCAAAGTATTAATGAAGGAAAATGGTGACCTATAAACTTATGTAAGCTCGGCCCTTAAATATTGCATCTTATGTTTGCGGACGATATTGTTATTTTTGGTGAAGCTTCTTTAAGCCAAGTTGATGTAATTAAGGGATGCCTTCAAAAATTTTGTGAAGCTTCAGGAATGAAGGTGAATTATATGAAATCAAGGGTCTTTTTCTCACCCAGTATTAATCATAATAGGTGTAGGGAGCTCAATCAGGCTTTGGGGTTTACTCCTACATCTAATTTGGGGAAGTATCTTAGAGTGTCACTTCTACATAAATGGGTGTCTAAAGTTACTTTTCAAGAGGTAGTTGATAATGTTAGAATCAGCTGTCACCCAAGATGGATGTGAATTGGGTGTCTAATACAAAACTTATAGACTCTTAAAATCTTTTTAGATATTAATCAAAGTAATAAGTATGAAAATAATAATTCATAAATTTAAAGATAATCAATCAAATGAGATATGCTGGAAATACATAAGATAAGGGATGAGAATATACAAACTAAGATTTATCCTAATTCAGTCCAAATCTCAATAACCTACGTCCAGTCCTCAAGCTCCACTTAAGATTTTTAATGCACTATCTTCTTATTTGAATCGGGTACAAGGGAAGCCACTACAATCCCTTAAGTTTCACCGATACTTGATAATCTTTATAAACCACAAGTTTACTCTAGGCACTTGTGAAGCCTTAGTAACTCTCAGAGTTACTCCCCCTTACACCAAGTAAGGAATCGACTTGGATGATAAATATTATAATCAATATTCTCTCACAAGAATAGATAGATTATCACTGAAGCTCAAATGTAAATCTCTCTCAATGGTATATTACACAAACATTGAAAAACAGAGAGTATATGATGTTGGAGTCAGAAGGTTGGCATTTTGATATAATGATCTCGTGCAAGCTCACATCTGTTGTCATCCTTCATCTTGAATGCTTCTCTTTTTATAGTTAGTATAGATTTAAAGACCGTTGGAGATAATTAAGTATTTGTTAGGCTCTTTGAGAAATTTTGTTTTCGTTGAAATATAGTCGTTAGAGATCCGACCCGATTTTGGCTTTTTGTCATCTTGTATTTGATCCCATCTTTAAAGCTTCTAATATGTTATTAAATGCATATGATAACTTATAGAAGTAATTAGAATCACTAGGTATCAATAATTATAGGTATATAATTGAATCAGAGATTACCATTACGCTACTCTTTTTTTTTCAAGATTACACAAAAACCTTGAGGTTTTAGGATAACCTCGAGATAATTTGGAAATATCACACTTCATAAATATAATTGAGGTTTCTAATTAATAAAGAGAGTTTTGAAATCAATATTCGAGGTTTTTATAGAAATATGTAACCTTAAGGTTTGTAGGTTTACTCAAAATTTTAGTCTAACTATCACTTTGAAAAGCAATGAGAAACCTTGAGGTTATTAGACTAACTCAAGGTTTTAGTTTTAAAAACATTTGAGAAATAATGTGTAACCTTGAGATTTTAAATATAAACTTGAGGTATCGAGATTTTCTAAAATACTTAGAGCATCATAAAATTTGGTCTTACTTAAACCTTGAGGTTTGGAGCAAACCTTGAGGGCTGTATCAACCTTACAAAACTTGTCCCAATAGAAAGGTTTGAATTATAACAAAGAGTTTTGGAAGAAAACTTGATGTGTTAGCAAGGTTCTAACAAACCTTGAGGTTTGCTAAACTTTCTCATGACCAGCAAGGTTTCAGATTATAACTATAAGGTTTCAACGAAAACTTGCTGAACCAATAAAGCTTGGTCAAACCTCTACATTTTAGACAAACCTCAAGGTTTTCCTTACTTACATTGGCCAGTGAGATTTTGCTCAAACCTCTCTTCAACAACAAGGTTTGAGTAAAACCTTGATGTGTTGGAAATTTAAGCCGAAACCTTGAGGTTTCATCCAAACCTTAAGGTTTGGCTAGAAACTTGCCAATGGCAAGGTTTTGGCCAAACCTTTTTGTTGGGTAAGATTTCACCGAAACTTTAAGGTTTCAAGCAAACCTCAAGGCTTGCTATGAAACCTTGCTTCTTAACGAGGGTTCTAGCAAATATATTAATTTTATACCTTAATTTATCTTACCATTCTAGCTCTAAATCCAGAAAATTATATATCCTTAGAAAGCTCTTTGAGTCCCCTTTCCAATTCAAAAATAATCACTCTAAATTAACTGTATTATAGAAGTTATGAAACAAACAATAACTATTGTTTTGGAACTACCGAAATACCCCAACGTCCATTTTGGAATTTGAGTGTTTTCACATATGATCTTTGTTTAGGTTGATATTAGATTCATTAGAATGTTTAGGAGTCTAGTTTTATTCCCAAGAAGAATCATATCAATTGGAGTTGTGATTTGAGATATATGACATAAACATCAAACCTTGTCTGGATTATCTGAAGCAAATTGGGTACTAAGTTTAGAGAATCATATCTTTTTCATATGAACTTATTTTACTATGATCTTAATACCTATGTGACATATTTAAAGTTTAGTTTCATATGAAATAAGTTTCACCTCAATTGGATGTCTGGTTGAAGAGATATGGCTAAAAGGCTAAACCTTTGTTTTATTGACTGAAAACAGAACGTCTAAAACCTTCTCGAAACCTCAAGGTTTGCCTCTAACCTCGAGGTTTTGCTCTAACTTTTCACTTTCCTTGAGTTTTCATCTTAACCTTGAGGTTTTCCTTCCCATGTGATCATTTTAGCTTTAATTTGAGCTATTCCAACCACCGTTTGATTATAAATACTTCCAATACCATATTTATGGCCTTGAATCTTGATTTACTCATTAAAATCTAGCAATTTCTTGTTTCTTCAAATTTCTTCTCTTCTTTCTTATAATTATTCTCCACAATTTAGCTCAAAGAGAACTTCTTTCTTTTCATGACTTGTCCTCATTTGATATCTTTATTCTTCAATACCTTATCTTGATCATACTCCACACTTCAACTTGATTCTTCTTCCTCTTCTTCAATAAACTCAATCTCATTTGTTCTTCTTAGGCATCTTCCATAATCCTATTATATTGCTTGACTAATCAACAAGAAGTTTTACATTCTAAATGGTAGTTAATCAAAGTAAAGAATAATTCATGATACCAAATTTTTGCTCTTAATACTTGGCATCTAAATTTTCCATCATCAAAACTAATTGTACATCTAACAGATAAAGTCGATAAGAGGCTAGCAAATTGGAAATCTTCTACTTGTCTTTGGCTGGGAGACACACGTTAATTGTGTCTATAACAGCTACAATTCCCCACTATACAATGCAGACCATGAAATTACCCGTAAGTACCTGTGCTAATTTAGAACAACAGAACATGAATTTTCTTTGGGGATTTAATGAGGGTCATAAATGTGTTCACCTAGTTTATGGGGATCATGTGTGTGCTAGAAAGGAGAAAGGGGGCCTTAGTCTTCATCATGTTAAACAACAGAATCAAGCTTTTCATATAAAGCTTAGATGGAGCCTCATTAAACATAGAGATGCCTTATGGGTGCAAGCTATTTAAAGCAAATATAATTGTGGAGATGACTTGTTATCGGCAATCAATAAAAGGAGGTCAAGTTCTAACATATGAAATGGCATTAAAACTTATTGGGAAGAAGTTATGGAAAATTTTTCCGCGCACTCTCATAATTCAGAAGTTAGATGGAAAGGCACAAAAGATGGGATGTTTACTATTAAATCGGCCCATTCAAGTTTGGATAATGACATTGGTGAATCTGATCGCTCGTGAAGGAAGATTTGGAAGTTGGGTGTTCCTCAAAGATGCAAATCTTTCATGTGGCTTCTCTTTCATAATAGACTCCTTACAAACAAGGCAAGAAAGAAACATAGTCTATCTGCTACTAATTGTTGTGATCGTTGTACCAGTAGTATTGAGAATTGTATATATGTTTTATGTGATTGTGTTGAAGCACGGAAATACTGGGCTCAGGTTATTCCTCTTAACCTTGAGCATTAATTCTTTAGGTTGGACATTCGAGAATAGGTCTTGAGGAATTTATCTTACTCTGATCCGGATTATTTTGTAAACGGGTCAAATTTTATGTACTTTCTTACTGGCTACTGTGTCGTAGACAGAATAAACGACTTTTTGAACAGAATGAGACTCGTAATTAGGATATCTTTAATCAGATAATGGCCATTTTGACTTCTATTAATGAAACTAGCTATAAACTTAGGGGTGTGCTGGTGCAAGATTCAAACCAGATTATTTTACCTAAAAGATAGGTTACTCCAGTACATGGTCGGTGTAAACTTAACGTGGATGGAGCTGCTGCAAACTCTACAAGTATTGTTAGGTGTGGTGGCATTCTTCGTTCATTGGATGGTAGTGTCTTGTCAGGGTTCTTACATAACTTTCTCATGGAGATTATCTCACGGCTGAACTATGGGCATGTTGTTTAGGGTTAAAGATGGCTTTTAACACAAGGCAACGACAAGTTATTATGAAAACCAATTCAACAATAGCTTTGGATCTTGTAACTAATGGTTGTAGGGATACACATGATAATTACCAACTCATTTTGGAGATTCGGGAATGGTTCCATCTGGATTCAAAAATTAAAGTACAGCCGATCACACGTGAAGCTAATAAAGCTGTGGATTTTCTGGTGAAAAGTGCACTTTCTTTTGTTTTTGGGTATCATCAGTTTTTTAGAAGTTTTCCTAATTTGATTCCCTTTTTGGGCAAGGACTTGGGCATTACTATGTTTGTTGGTCCATGATAGTTAGTTCATTTCATCTATGTATAAAAAAAAGGATGCTTCAATATTTTGTCATTTGGGATTACTACTTTTGTAATTTATCACTTAGCTACTTATGAACTAAGCCTTCATATTATGTAATCAAATGTTATATTTTTGTGACTAATGTTTGTATTTTGATTAACTAGGTCACAACATTATGTAATCCCAATGTCACTCTTGGTACTTTGGCACAGTCTATGATAGTTTGGGACATGTATAAATGCTATATTTGCACTATAGAAGTTTGAGTTATAAATTTTTTTCCAACTACAGGGTACTTATTCTTTTCCTTCTTTCTTTGATAATATGTACATATAGAGGCAGCATAAGTCCATCTATTAACAACATTTATTACTTAAGAGTTACAAATTCATTCTCATTCTCATTAACAACAAAATTCATTCTCATTCTCATTAACAACAAAATTCATTCTCATTAACAATAAAGCCAAACTCATTCTCATTAACTACATTATTACTTTCATGGTTACAAATTTCTTACTCCTTTTACTACAACATTCATCATATTAACCATAAAGCCAATTTCATTATCATGAACAACAAAATTACAGTCATACCTTTCTATATTAATTCCATTCATATCCTTCTTGTTACAGTCATGCCTTCCTACTTACAAATTTCTTTCACTAGATTTCATCAATCTATCCCATTAACAAAAATACAAATACCAGGCCCTATGTCATTAACAATATTAATAAAGCTCCTCTAAACTTTCTCTCCCATTTTTCTGTTCACCTTCATTTAGCTCATCTTGGCGTTTAAGGGTTTTTAGTTTACCATGGATTACATCAATTTATTCATTTAGTCTCTTCCCATGCTCTCCTCTTCTAAACCTGCTATTTTCATCATATAGTCTGTCAACATCATCTAATAGTTCCTTGATGACAATAATTTCCCTATCTCCAATTTTAGCACCATGCCAAGAGAAATAGCCCTACCCTCCAACCTTTGATAATTTAAAAACAGATTTAACACTGATTACATGAGTTTAAAATGAAGATCTCCTTCTGGTTCATCTCCCTTTAAAGGTAGGTTTTGTGAATAAATTTCTCCATTACAGACATAACGAACAACATACACACTTACACAAAATTAACTTTTTACCTAGTTGTAAAATGGGCAGCCATAGAACCTCCGCCCTGCAATACTGGCAGTCCATGCCGTCCATCGAGGGGTGAGCAACTTGTGATGGCAATACCTCCTCATACCTTTGTATTCATCCTCCCAGCTCGATTCTCTCAGCAACACGGCCCTTTGTCTACACCTAGCCTTCATCAAAGATGACAGAGATGACATCACATCCACACTTCCCAATCACCTTCTTCCTCCTTCACTAGCATCGCCTAATGTAGAGCTTCCTTTCAACATTTATGCCTCCACAATAGCTAGGTCTCCTCTTTCATTCTTTCCCTTCCTAAAAACCTTCCGTCTTCAAATAAATTCTCATAGTTAACCTTGTAAAGTTTTCTTTCCATATAACCATAATTAACAAATATTTTACAATGTAATAAATAATTTAGATGAGTCAACCATGATAGAAAAGTTTAAAACTAAATTTTTAAAAGAACTATCATGGTTAAAAGAATAAAGCCTGATATTATAATTAACAGAACAAAACCCCTTAATGGAATTTCTAGCATGCAATTAGTCTTTGGACTTCTTCAAGCCCTTAATAGATGTTCATTCTCAATTTTAACACTTTAATTAAACAGCTAACCATTTTACGCCCAAATATCTATATCAAATTAAGTATGGATCCACAAGTTCAAGACACAATTATCAGGCCTCTAGGCCACCCAAAATCATCAAAAGTTAATCAATCATAGAGAAACAAAAGTATCTGGTCTATGATCCAAATCCTCAAAATAAATCAGAGTATGTGAGATAAGCCCTAATGTGGCAATATACAATATCCTGCATAACCAAAAAATGGAAGCACTACTCCTAGCAGAAGTAGCTTAGCTTCCAAAGTCTTCCCTGACGGACCCTCACGTGAATTACCACCTAGAAAAGTTGTTAAAACGGCGAGTTGAGACAAAAGCCTTAGTAACCAACAGTCCATCTCATCAAGCATACAAGTAAGTGCCCATGAGGTGTCAAGTGGAAACAGTTATAAATTCATACATAACATTATCAAAGATGTCACATAGAAACAAATATATCAATTTACAATAATAGTCTCATTATCATATTTATCATATAGATGCACAAATATCAATACAAAACAATTCACTCTCTGACCTCCCTTATTTCTCCCCACCTTATTTCCTCCAACTAAACCATGGGCTACTACTCACCCATGTGACTAGTAGTTCAACTCAACAAGCTCACGATCAAGTGATATGGACCAGCCAAAATCCACAGAGCACAATACCAGACCATGGGTTC
>JBAGKO010000008.1:13414063-13428161 GCA_037177275.1 Acacia concinna
TTTATTTTCATTATTATATTTAAACATAAATATTATAAAATATAATTTAAAATATGAAATGAATATTGAAATATAATTTTCATATTATTACTACTACTACTACATATATATGATTTAAGAATTTATGTGAAGAACAAGTACACATATAAAACTAAAAGGCATTTTATATTTAACTAAGTAAAGAATGGAAATGTATAACATTATTAAAATTCATAATCAATAACATAGGTATGGAAACAATATGTTTGATCAAAATTATAAATAACAAATAAATAGTTATGATCCATAAGATCCTATGATCTCTATTAACTCAAATTATGCATAATTCATAAGTAAGTGTGAATATTGTTTTCCACCTCAAATGTAGCTAGAATTGGTGTTTACAAATTTTTTTAGGAAAAAATTATTTGTTTGCATATCAACATATCAAGGAAATCAACTTTAAGATATCTCATGTATATAATTTTTTTAGACAGAATATAATAATCAATTATAAAGAAACTTTATTAATATTTCAATTATAATATAAGGAGATAAATTATATTGTGTATAAAAAAAATTGATAATTTTTAATCTCGATCAATCAAAACAACCACGATTCATTAATAAGGGGAAAAAGAAGAAGTCAGGATCTCAAATATCAAAATATCACAATAACTTAAATTTAAAAAATAATAAATAAGAAATAATATAATAATAGCACAACTAAGATAGATTTATAATTTAAATAAGAACAAGTCATGCACGGTTCATTCAACTAATAAGAAAAAAATAAGGTATCATCCTAAATATCAAAATATCACAACAACTTTAAGTTAAAAAATAATAACGAGAAAAAGAAGAATAATAACAAAACTAAAGTAAATAAGTTAAATAATAATAAATATATATGTTATAAAATTCAAACCTGCATAACAAATTTACTAGAGAAAGGAGTTTAGAAAATATACCGCAAACTAGAGGAACAAACAGATGAGAGGAGAAAATACTAGTGAGCGAGTAATAGACTAATGAGATGAGGAAGATCTGAGACTTTAAATCATAGCGAGTTGTTGAAAAAAAAAGAAGATAATTTGTTACAGGAATCTTGGAGAGAGAAATTTAGAAAAGATTAATTAGGGTAAATCGGACAAATTTTAGTTAACGAAGTTTAATCGGGATTTTTTAAACGCATAAACGACACTCCTATCACTTATCCTCAAATCATGGTGCGGGAGCCAAATCACGATTTATTGGGTTTTTTAAAAAACACCAAACAAGACAATCATGATTTATAAGTACTTTTTTATGTTCAATTGTAATTTCACCGCTTAACTAAATAAGTAAATAAGGGTTAGAAAATAATATAAATCTATAATATTTGCAACATGAGACATTACAGGCAACCTTTTTACGTTTTGAAAAAAAAAAAAAATTGTTGGAGTTAGTTAGACTTTGATATATAAAAGATTTTAAATACTTTCCGAACTAATCCAACTAGAGCTATTATCCAATTTACGAATGCAAGAGATGAGAACCTTTTTGAAAAATGTATTTTATTAAGTTTTTTAAGGAATATTATATCAAGATTGTATGAGCAGGTCTTATAAATAGAATCAGAGAAAGTAAAAAGAATTGTAAGACACTATATTATTTGTATATTATTTGTAAATTATGAATTACATAGTTCATCTCACGTACCATCCCAAATATCGGCCTAACACTTCAGCCATAAATAACAAATTTATATCTTATGCAATAAATCAATCTTGAGAAATAAAATAATGTGAAATAAGTTGAACATGGGTGAAGTAGTAAAAGAATGAAGGAAAAATGACATTTAAATACTTTATAAATTTACAAAATTCAAAAAGTTCTGTTAACATTTTAAAAAAATATTAAGATATTATAACTAAATTGGATTTTTTAAAGATGCTAATGTGAATAATGATCAACACAGACTAATGAATCCCATTACAATTTTTATAAATCTCATTATAAAACTTACTAATTTTCACTATTACTCACGTCAATTACAGAAATCTCTCTCTCTCTCTCTCTCTCTCTCTCCCCTCTATCACTACACGTCAATCAATTTTAGTGTCAGATGAACATTATTAATAGAGGGGGGATACAGTGATCAGCACAAACTAACAAATTTCATTACGAGACTTGCAAATTTTATTACTAATTTTGTAAAATTTTGCTATTGTTCACATCAGTCAATTTGAAAAACTTAATTTGGTCTATGATACTTTAATGTCTTTTTAAAATGTTAATAGAATTTTTTGAGTTTTGTAATTTTAAAAGGTGTTTAATTGACATTTTCCCAAAAATAAAAGAGGAATATTCTACCGTGCTTTTAATCTTTGGAGAATGCCAAAAAAAAAAAGAACTTTAAAATTGTAAAATTTTAAACTATGTTTATCACCAATAATTGAAAAAGAAATAATGAAACTTGATAAATAATTCACAACTTATTTTATAATAAATAAATTGTTTAAAATTTTAAAACTATTTTTCTGTCATTCTCCCATTTATCTTCATCTAAGGATGTATATGATTCTTGTCTTGTCTGTTTTTCTTTTCAATCAACCTATCAAATCGAAATACCGGATTATTATTGTTGCACTTGAAACTGTTAGCTGAATTTTCAATCGACTAACTAGTCCATAATTTATTGAAGATTGTAAGTAAATCTGATTTAACATGGGCTAAATTTCCCGTAATTAAAAGTGGTAGCTGCGTCCAGTCGTCCATAATTGGTGAACTCATTCTCCAATATTTATGGATTTATTTTCTTAAATATACTTGGGATTGATTAGTATTTACTCCTTAAAATGATTCTTGATATAAGAAATATATACTATTTGTTTTGAATTTTAAACTAGCCTTTCTATTTTCATTATTGTTAAATATATGTCATTTACTATCTGTAATGAATTTTCATCCGTTCTCTGATGTATTCTCCTTTCAAATAAGGTGGTAATAAATTTTTACCAGCTCTTTCATGTATACTCCTCTTTTTTATTTTTTAACAAAAATGTATACTACTTTTAAATAAGGTATAATTGGAAAGAAACATGTATAAGTTACATATTTATTATATTTGACTGACATTTTAAACTACGTAATTTTTATAATTATTTTTTATAACAAGAATATGATTGAGTAATGGAAAAATCTCATATAAAGATGATTGAATTCCTAAATTTTAATTTGGGTTGTTAAATTTAAGAAATTATGAATTTGGTTATATGACACAATTATGAATCTAGAAATTCAATCAAATTATCTCAAATTAGCTCTTTACCATTTAGTTATTAAAAATAAAATTAGAGACTAAACTATATTATTTATACACTACGTGATAACCTTAACGGTAGAAGATTCATCAAAGGCCACAATATAGTCAGAAAATCATTAAAAAATGTCATAATAAATTTATTATAAAGTTAAATCTTCATTATTTAATCCATTTGTCATAATACATGTAATTCTAAAATATAATTGAAGTAATTAAAAGATAACTAAATTTTATATTGTAAATTAAGATACTGATGAAAATAAATATATTAACATATTGAGTATCTTAATTAACATGAAAAATTTATTTATTTTTTACTCATTTTAATTGAAATAATGTTTATATTATTTTCACTTATAAAATTGGAAAGCTGACATACACGTTTTTGTTTTTTCAGTGACGTGATATAAAAGTCAAGATTATTTAAACAAATGTACCTGCTAATTATGGGCCCAAAAAACAAACTGTACTACGTAGCCCACATGAGAGACACGTGAATTGGTTTATTCCTTCGAATCTCCATCGGATCGGCGAGTGGGGCCCACTCTCAACTGCAAGGTCTGTCCACTACTCCACGTTGCTGGACGGGTTTCCTTGCGCATTCAGCCACGTGCCCTTACTCTATATGACCCCCTCATCTTTTTTTCCTTGGGTTTATTATCTCCTATTAACTAATTAGTTATTTAATTTGAAAACGACTTTTATTATCTCCTATTTAACTAATTAGTTATTATCTCCTATTAAATAATTAGTCTTTCGTCCTCATTTTTTTGGCCCATCAAATAAATTGGCGTTATATGCATCTGATTTCATATCTTTTTTAAGTTTGGTATTCACCTCCAATAGTGATGAGTTGATAATTAAACTCCTTGTATCCTAGATTTTTTTAAAAGGTTTTAGTGCTAAGCAAAAGATTCTTTTTCTACTCAACACTAAGGATTGAATCTTTAATTAGATGTTTAAGAAAGCAAGCTAAGTGTCAACTGTACTAGATTTCGTAGTTATCTAATTTGATATCTTTATTTAGCTTTTTATGCGATTTAATAAAATAAATTAATAGTAACGTACAAGTGCAACATTTTTTATTTAAGATAAGAATATGTGTGCATAGTGTGTTCATGTTTGTATGGTTATAACCAAATGATATGCTCATATGGTGGACATTTTAAAAAGATGGTATTTTTTATTTTCCTCTTTTGATGTTGTGTCCGACCGTGTACATTACGAACGTGCCTTGGGTTCAATTTCATACATACTCATTAGGGGTAATTCTAGTACATTTTGAATTTTTGATAATTTGCGGTATTTATTTGGTAGAATAAATAAATTTATGTGGATAATATCCTAGATTTTTTTGTCAACGTGATCGGTAGTATAGATTTAATTCTCCATGAACTAATGTTTGACATATATACGTTCAAGAGTTTGTTGCCCTCGCGAGGGTAAAAATGCGTATTATACATTTATTTTTAATTTTTCATGTAACTGGTTAACGAAATATAGTACTCCGTCTTTTCATTTTTATAAAAAACGTTTATCAGCATACCACAGTTCAAAACATCGATTAAAAATAATAAATATATTAGAATTTTAACTTTATTAACTTACTTTTATTTACGAGGACATTGAGAATGAGAAAGAGGATAAAGAAATTATTATAAGAAAGAGGATTATAAAAGAGAAAGAATAGAAAATGAACATGGTAGAAGTGATAAGCATTTAGGGGCTGGAAAAAAAATTATTACATTAACATTGAATAGGGTAATTAATAAGGGTGAAATCAGAAAGTAAAAAGTACAAAATAATATATCCTTCAAATATTTCTTATCAATAGAAACATAATATGTATAACGATTGTTTCTAATAAAAATGCATGAATGGAGGGTATACGAAACAAATGGCTAAGGATTATCATTTTATTATACTAGTATTCATTCCCTCCTTATATATAAGATTTTTTTTTTAAAATGAATTTATCCCTCTTTATAATTTTTTTTTTCAATTTATCTTAACAATAATTGCACTTTCACTCATTTTATTCTCTAAGTATTAGTATTTTAACCTCTTATCACTTTTTTTTATTTCACATCAATTAATTACAATACCCTATTTTTATCCTGTTGCCATTATTATATTTTCTCTTACTTATTCATAAATTGAAATTTTTTGGAAAAAAAAAATCTCTTCCATACTTATCTTATTTAATTAAGGGCAAAGGAGCAAAAATGCCTATGATCTATTCTTTAAGGGGCTCCTAGTACCACAAACAATTTTTAGGGGTTAAAATGCCCATATTCATTGAAAAGTAGAGCGAAAATGCCAATAATTTTTTCTCTAAAGAGTATCCAACACCATGAATAATTTTTAGGGGCTAAAATGTTAATGTTCATTGAAAGGTAAAGCAAAAATACCCTAACTATTTATTCTATAGACGTTGACTAGAGTTTTTAAAAATTTGATCAAAATTGCTGCCATGGAATTAAGCTGACAAGTTTTTTTAACGGGTAAAACAAAAGACTTGGCAAATTGAAAAAAACAAAACAGAACAGCTTTAACATTAATAGAATATAGGGGAGCATGGGTGAATTGCAAGAAAGGGTTAAGAGTGAGCAATCGTGAATCGCGAGTAACGGCGAATTGTGATAGGATGTAAGGAAAATTGTGACAAAATTGTAAGTCGTTAATCGAGTAAACAAGCATCGGGTGAACAAGTACGAATCCGAGCAAGGGTGAATCACCATGGGATGTAGATAAAAGCGAGAAAGTTCAAATTGCAAGTGAGAATTGAGACAGTGACAAAACCGATGGAAATGTGGAACCAACAACCCATGTGATAGTAATACATCCGTAACCCATTTTGGTTGCCTAATTAAAACCATGCTTATTTTGCTCTTGTCTGGTGTCAAACAAGATGAGGAAGACATCTCCTTCCATTAATCAAGTCTCGTATCTCTCCTCTCCTATTCCTCAATTATTGCATTTAACTTTCTATTTTAATGGAAATCACATAAGAAAGGTAGACGACAACAATAATTCTTTTCACCCTCACAGCCTCATAATTAATCATCATCACTTAACCTGTGACTTGCCACGTGGAACTCTAACTCACCAAGTGAAGACACATTGGAGAAGAAGCTAACAAACATTAGCTAGAATAAACGGTTAGAGTATTTTTTGCTCTGCTTTACAATCAACATTGACAGTTTAGCCTTTAAAAATTGTCCATTGTGTTGGGTGCCCATTGGAGAAGAATTATAAGTATTTTTACTCTACTTTTTAATAAATATAAACATTTTAACTCTTAAAAATTATTCGCGATAATACGTGCTTCTTAAAGAAAATATTATTAGTATTTTTGCTTATTTGCCCTTTAATTAATTTCAACTATTTTTTAAATCAAGTTCAGTTGAAATGACATATAAACAGGGATGGAGAATTATTAAATTTTTTTATTCTCGAGTACCGACCACCAAGGGGACAGCGAGTTACTAGTTGCCACTTCTCACAGCATCAATGATGAATGTACGTTAATTTGAACAATCGTTTCAATAAACAGAAAGACACAGAGAGAGAGAGAGAGCGAGAGAGAGAGAGAAATAAGACCCCAGTTCGTTTTCATTATTTCGGCTTGATAATTTAGAACAAAAAAAAAGGTTTAAAATGGAGCATAAATAAACATAAAATACAAGGTAGGAAACCATTTAAAATTAGTAATCAAAACTCAATAGTGCAAAAAAGAGAAAACTATTAAAAGGGTATAAATAAAAGCCCGTAATAATCTTATAACAACTACTAGAAGAGAAAATGAATGAATATTAGTTAATGGTGAATGTAAATTCAATAAAATACGATGGACAAAGAAAACAATAACATCCCCAAAGTTAATATGAATGAACCATGAAGCATGCAAGTGGAAATGAAATTTGAACCTACAATTTTGTGTGCCAAAATAAACAGAACAACAATAAGTGTAGCCACAAAAGGCCAAAAAAAACACCAACAATCACTGCAAGCACAGTGCTAAATGATAAACCAGTTACATAGGTAGAAATGTGGTCATCGTAAATGATTTCAAAAGAATGCAAGTGCAATAATTTGAGCCTTCAAAATATTTCAAATAGGTAGTAAAAAATAATTATGTCAATAGTTGAAAGCCTTTAAAGTTGTGTTTAGAGCTGAAATTTGACATTCTTTTATAGGGAATATCAAAGTTTCATTCAATCTAAGTGTGGTAATTTTTGGAATTCTACAAAATAACTCATGAATTTTGAAACTTAGTTTGAAAAGCTAAAGTGAACCAGCTCTACAAAAAATTGTTTAAAATGGAGCATAAATAAACATAAAAATCCATAGAATTAATAATGGAGGAGTTGAGGCGGGTCTAGAGTTAATAAAAGAGAAATAGACCCCTGTGTCCAACCACGTTTAGGGTTCCTAGTGGATACTCTTTTGGTCTTATATATAAAATAAAAAGAAAATATATAAAATAAAAAGAAAATATTTTTTTATTCTATATATAAGGCACCTCATTGAAATTTTAAATTGAATATGCAATTTTACCCTCTATTAATTAGTGTATTGATTTTATTTTCATTTGATATTATATATTAAATAGAAGTAGAATTGGAAAATTATTGAATTTCATAGTAACATTAATGAGATTTTAGGTTTTCTTTAGTCTGTGTGAAAAAATTAGAAATGTCTATGTATAGGACCGGAGAAGTACATCTCAACAATTATTAATGAACAATCTCACCAGTGCTTGCTATGTAGGGACTGGTGGATTGCATTAATTTTAAGAGAAAAGAAAAATAAATACTCTTTAAACATTAAAAATCTTAAAAGATAACTCAAATTTGATAAATGACAAATTGGGGGCTTTGACCGAAACTTAATAGAGAATGACTAAAAATGAGTAGATAATGACTAAAACTCAATAAAAAATGACTCTAACTGACCAAATTTCTACCGATCATTTGTTATTTACAAAATTTGAGTCATCTTTCAGGGTTTTTAATATTTATGAGGTATTTGTTTGTCTTTTTCCCTTAATTTTATACACCAACTATTCTTTTAATATGGAAAAAATTCTAGGAAAATACATTTTAAAACAGGGGAAATATAAATTAAGGAGACTAATATCACATTTTTTCAAGTCAAAATTGGAGAAAAAAATTTAAGATTTGTAAATGTTTTTAAATGACCAATTTACCCCTCATAATGTGTGGGGAGCTTAAGTTATCAATATGTATATTAAAGTTGTTAATTGTAATTCTTATGTTGGTATTCTCTATACTTAAATACTCAGTGACATCTAATATGTGTGACTTCAAACTTTTATCAGTAAAGCTGTTGGTATTTGGAGAACTCAAGTCATCCATCTATATACAGAGTTTGTTAATTGCGATGCATAATCAGTATAAATATAGAGAATAGCAAGAATTAAAATTAACAGCTTCAGGTTACATATTGAATAATTACTCCCCAGATATTATTAAGGGCAAATTGTTCATTCGGAAACGTTTTCAAATCTCATATTCCAAGGAGTTTTAATATCAAACTCTCTAATTTGCCTTTTCTTTTAAATGTATTTTTTTTTTAAATTATCTCTTTGTTATATATATTCATATAATAAGGGAAGAAAGTAATAAAAGTTATCACTTGAATATATCTTTTCATTGACGTACAAGACTAAATATAAGTACGTGGTGGATTAGCTAAATTATAAAATGGACAGACTAAATTCGAATCACAAATTCATAAACAAGAGAAACTTTCAGATAAAGGCGTAATGATTGTGAAACCTCGTTCATGTAAATTAGATGAGTCGATAAAATACTCCCTCTGTTCCATATGATACCCATTCTAGAAAGTTTTTGTGGTCCAAATATAAGTTCAAGTGCAAAAAATCAACAACTTTATTTTTAATTTTTCACTAATACCTTTCTTAATTGTAATATAGAGAGTGTGTATAAGAAAAACATTAAAGATAGTTAAGATATGTGCTTTTTAATTGTAGGATAATAAGGGAAAGTAGTGATGACTTATTATCTTCTTCTTTCTTTTCTCTTTTTTTTTTTTTTGCCAGATGATGATTTATTATCATTCCAAATGATACAAACAACTCGTTTTGTGCCACGTTATGGCGGGAGCCTGTACAGAGAATTAATTGTGCCACGTTAGGGTGGGGGTAAAGCTTATCAATTCGTCCTTTTGGGCTGCTGAAGGCTTGTAAGGCGCAGCAGAATGGGCTTTGTCAGGGTTTTTTCTTTTTCTTTTTTTATTTGTAAGAATCAGTTTATTTTTTTTATAAATTAAAAATTTTAAACAAATTAGTTGATCATGCAACACGTTGTGCTTCATTTTAATATCTATCAGCTTATCAGTTAAATAATTTTGTCTGAAGAAAAATATAAATATAAATATTTTAATATGATCTACTCCATATATAACACTTTTAGAAGAATAATATGATTTAAAATATAAGTCACCAATAAAATTATTAATGCTTATTTTTAAGTTTTATCTCTATTATTGATGTTCATTTGTAATTTTGCAAAGTGGTCAAATTTTCAAACACATTTAGAGTAAAAGTGGAAACGATTTTCAATTTATGACATTCTATTGAGTTAACTATAATTTTTTTATTTCTCGTGAGTTAATTAAGTGTTGTCTTATATTATGGGATAGGAGAGTAATTATTTTTCTTAATCTATTAAAAAAAAGTCAGCTGACTTTTCTATTAAAAATTAGAAGTAATATTATATATTTTAAAAATTCAATATTAATAATGGAGAAGATTATTATGCAATTAGAAATAATTTCTCAATAATAGATTGTCAAACATAATACTTTATTAAACAGAATTCGTTGGTAAAAATTGGTGACGTAAATCTCATATAACATGAGCTTAGATTAATTTTGTCACAAAATATAAATAAAATCAAAGTTAACCAAATTATATTATACACAGCACAAGGAGATGATTGAGAGTACAATTTATTATTGTTATGACGGTAATAATTCAATTTTATTCCCTTGTTTTATTTTTTTTATGAAATCCTTTTTTTTTTTTTTGAGTTATGGAGAACAGGAGAGGGGACATAGAGCAAAACATTGTATGTGTATTATAGCTTTGATAAGAGATGAGTTATAATTGATTTGGAGGTTAAATTAACAGATTAAATCCTCACACAATTAGTAAAGTTTAAATATTGGGATCTATTGTACAAAAAGATCGTAAAATTGATAAAAATATCAACCATATAATTCAAGAAGGGTGATCTAAGTGAAAAAAGCTATTGATATTGTTCGTAGTTGAAAAATACTACAAAAGTTAAAAAGTTTCATGGCATTATATAAAATCAACACTGTTATACAATGATGAATGTTAGAATTTAAAGGGTTAGGGGCATTTTCATTTTATAAATTTTTAATTAAGGGCGATTTTGTTCTGAAAGTTTTTAGAAGTCAATTTTGTTAGGAAGTTTTTGAGAAATAATTTTACACCGGAAGTTTAAAAAACGGAGCAATTTTGCTTTGACCTTTAACTCTATTCATTTTAACGGTTAGTTGATCAAATATGCAGAGCTGACAGTTCACATGTCATTCACATCAGTTTTTTTAAAGTGCAAATCTACCCCGAAAAGTCCATATATCATCTACTATATTTTTTTAAGCTCTATTGAAGACTTTTAAGGTATATTTACACTTTAAAAAAATGACATAAATGACATGCGACTTACTGGCTTAATATATTTAGTCAACTAACATAAAAAATTAACAGAGTTAACGGCTAGTAAGAAATTGCTCACTTTTTAAAACGTTTGGAGCAAAATTACCCAAAAAAAAAAAAACTTTTTCAACAAAATCACTCATTAATACAAACTTCTAAAATAAAAGTACTCTTTAACCTGAATTCAAATAGCAAACATGAGCATAAATTGGGGCCAGCCTATATGAGGATACCATGTTGATTTGTGGACATGAAAAAAAGAAGATAATATTAGAAAATGGTATGGGATACTCTATGCAGCCGTTGTACATTCCATATTCTAAAGTGCATGAAGAAAACACAAAAAGGAAAGAGTTCATCACAATTATTAATAAGTGACTTTAGGTTGTACTCTAGTTATTGGAAATACTCTTTATATTTTATCCATAAGTTACTTTTAGCAGAATTTCATTTAAATATATTTTTAACTTTAAAATCTTAAATCAATACTTTTTTATAAAATTGAGTTGTGAATTGTATCATAAGTTTGGGTAATCATATTACTATTATAGGTAGTATGACTAATTTAAGATTTAAAAATTAAAAAAGATATTTAAATGAAATTCGCTCTCACTTTAACATATTATTCTATTAAATATTTATTTATTTTATTTATAAATCACTACTAATATATTTTATCAAAAACTCCAATCTTATTAATACACCTTAAAATTTAATAACTCTCTAACTCTACTTACATTAAATAGTACTTTTAGTACGCAATACAAGTTATCATTCGTAGATTAAATTGCACTATCACATGAGGAGGTGACACCATACCCCATGAGCATTGCAAAATTGTGAATTTATATGAAAAAAAAATTGACTTGAAAATTGGAAAAGAATAAACAATGATACTATAGAGTATTATATTAAAGGGCAAGGACAAAAATTACTGTGAAAGTTTTCACTTATTTTAGGGAGCAATTTTGTTTAAAACTTTTTTAAAAAGGACCAATTTTGATTTTGGCAATTATCTCAGTTGATTTTGATAGATAGTTAACTAAATCTATTAAATTGACGGTTCACATATAATCTATATCATTTTTATTAAATGTGCAAATTTTGCTTGATAGTCCATATTCCATCTTTATTTTTGTAAAAGTTATATTTAAAATTTTTAAAATAAATTTATACCTTAAAAAATAATTAGATGACACGTAAATTTATACCTTAAAAAATTTGTACCTTAAAATTTTTAAAATAAATTTGTACCTTAAAAAATTACCTCCAGCTAAAAATTTGCCAATCATTTTTACCCTTGGCCCCCATATTATAAATTATTGGTTCAGGAATTGAGAAGAAGGTATGAGGAGAATACAAGGAGTGAGTTGAAGTCCGGGGAAGGTGGGGCTCAGTCACTGGTCAGGAATCTAGAAACCAAGCCAACACCGCCTTGTCGTTATCTGAACCTGCCCCGAGCAACAGCAGATACCCCTAACGGTGTTCTGAGCCCTAACGGCAACAAATAAAAAATTGAGAAAATTACACTGAGTACTAAATAAAAAAAATATATAAAAAAAGTCTCAAGATAAAAAAATACTACTATTAAATCCCTAAGATAAAAACTTATTACTATAAAGTCCTTAAGATAAAAAATGTATTACTGTAAAATCCTCATTAATAACTCTAAAATCTAATAGTAATTAATTTTTATTTTGGGACTTCTTTAATATATATTTCTTTATTAGAGATCTCACTTTAATTTTTCTTAAAAAATTGCTTCAAAACTCAGTGCCTTTATTAGAGAATTGAGACATCCTAGGATCCCTCTCTTCCCTATGACACACTGCCACCTCAGCACTATCCCCGCCCCTCGAGATTTTCATCTTTACCCTTGTTCCCCCGCTTTATTTCTGAAACGGCTAATGACTAATATACCCTTCAATTATTCTCATCTGTTGTTAATATATTAGTAATTTGATTTTTTCATAGATATTAAACAAACTAAATAAGTTATAACAGTATTAAAATATTTATATTTATTATTTTTTTCAAAATTTTTCTTAAATCTTTTTTTTCTAAAAATCAATTTATTAGACTTATAAATTGATATATAAATTTAACAAAATATACTATGATTAATTAATTTATTAACTTTCTCAAACTCTCTACAAGAAAATGAATTAGCTCTTACATAAAGGAGCTGATGTATCACTATTACTATCGAGATAGTAGAATTGATGGATGAAAAATAGTTGGATGGTCCCGATTTCATTCGATGAAAAGTTACGATGAACCCTAAAATTAGTTGTGTGTTCTGTGTGAAAATCCGCCACCAACCATTCAAGCTCGATCAACAATCCAAAGCCACATCATATCGTGAATGGGAATATTATATTATACATGACGTGTTCATTTATAGAGTATTGGATTCTGCGTCAATTACCCTAACATGAGATAACGTGCAAGTTTCCCATGCGTAGAAGACGAAGACGATGGGTTCAATGATCTGCTTGTAAATTCAAACAAATGGTGCAGTTAGTAGCAAACTTAGAGGACACAGAATACAAAAAAATCATGCAAAAAGAAAAGACACATTATTTCCACAGGGAGGAAGGCAAGGTGATTGAAAATGATGGAATGGAAGAGAAACAGGGGACTCTAGACTTTCTCAGATGAGACCTGCCTACATGCACCCAAGCCACCCCTCCCCTCTTCCTCTTTTGCCTTTAAAATAATTTCCGTTACTTTTTTTCTCCACTAAGATTCATATAATGGGGAATTCAGTGTGGAAGCGTGTTGAAGGCGCGTGAGAATATGAGGCAGGGGTAGACAGTACCGGCATTATCCTTATTGGATTGGGGCCTCTAGTCTCCTGCCCCTCTATTTACGCCTCATTTTTGGGGCCTTTCTGGAATTAATTTATATGATGACTAGATTCTACATAAAATGAGTGATATTTTAATATATTATAGGCATGAAATAAATTTATTTTTAATTTGTTATGATTTTTTAAATTCTAAATTAAAAAAATAAAAAACTTTAAAAGTCTTAAATCTTTAAAAAATCAGAACAAATTAAAAATATATCCGTTT
>JBAGKO010000008.1:13436797-13455395 GCA_037177275.1 Acacia concinna
CACAAGTCAAATTGCCCATTGCAAATTCTCAACTTAAAATGCAAAGTACACAATAATTCAACACTCCACAGTTTGACGGCAAATTCTGGTAATAGACAAGTATGATGTAGCAACCAAAAGCAATAATCCAACCTGATTTGCATGTAATGTAGCGTGAAAGCTTGATACAAACCAAAGCAACAAATGAAAGAGATGGTTGACCACTGAAATTGCAGAAATGACATAAGATGTAATCCCACCAGCAAGTAAGCAATTTGAGACACAAATATACAAATCTTGAGCTTCCAAAAATCTATTGCTCTAGCTCAATTGTTGTAGCAATTAGCACATCAATATCACAACAAAATTCAACAACATAAGCTACCAGCATCATGCACAAACAAAATGCAAAGTTGTTTTTTTTATCAACCAATGAATTTGAACAAAACAGATTTGCCACAGAAGTGACAACAATTTAGAATCAGAAATTAATGCTCAATTTGAGTGGAGGGACAACAAGGTTTACATGCATAAAATGGTAAGCGTAGAGTTGTGGAAATCTAGACATTAAGTGGCAAATCATCCCTTGACCAATTGCCAATTTTCCAATGAGGTCAGCACACAAATTCAATAGCAAGAGAACATAGTGGAGGCAGCAATATCACAAAAAAAGAAGGAAAAAACTACAAAAAACCATAAATGATTATATTGAAGTAATACAGCTAGTTATGCATAGTACAAGCAAATTTGTCACTTTGATTCAGCCCTAAATGCTTGCTATAACTTCTGATTAATCACTTCCCAGCAGCAAGCCTGGGAAAACAACAACAACACTTCTATTAGGCAACAATATAAACATGCAGCATCTAAAATCAGCAAGACATTATATAACTATGTAAGAAGCAGGCAGTGAATTGACAGCAGCAATGTGGCAGATCCTTACAAATCATTCATAAATTTCAGACCCTAAACTAATTTATGAGAAAACATGCAAATTTAAATCTGTTTAGAACTTTTGAGCAAATCAACAATCAAGATTATGTTATTGCAAGTTCAGTACACCAATAATTACGAGCACAACTTATGCAAAAGTGAACTAAGAATGACCATGCAAGTCCGAAAATTAGACTCAAAGTGAAACTCAGCAATTTCAAACCAATTTCAAAAGTACAACAATGAATAATGCAGTAGCTTGGATAAAATAGTGTTTTCTCTATACAGTAAACCCAAAATTGACTACACAAATAACAAGTAGCAACCAAAAACAGCCTCTGTACACAAATAGGAATTCAGCAACTTACCAAACCAGCTTCAGCAAGCTTAGGTTCACCAATGCACAACTTAGTGAAAGCAAGAAGTCGCTGATGTTTGTAGCAAGGAAATTCCACAACTGGATTAGATTCAAGTCAAGGCTAAATCCAATAATGACCAAGCCATAGGTAGCGAAGAGCAAAACAACAGTAGTTGTTAGACTCACTCTTGTACTAGCAATGAAGTACTAGCTAAGGTGGAAGCTGCAAAACAAAGTTAAAATAGACCAAGCAAGCAAAAATCCATAATGACCAGTCACTAAGTTAGACATCCCAAGGGAAGCAATAAGTCTGAAAAACAATACGTTAGAAGTAAAATTGAGAATCAATTTGCTATATTTTAGATACAATGGCACTGGACTTCAGCAAGGTGGAATATGTCCATATTAGAAAGTCATTAGCAATTGAATGCTATTTCCAACAAAATGACCACAACATAAGGAATTCCATATGACAGTAGGAACAACAACAATGAGGGGCTAAGTAACCACACATCAAAGTCACAATGGAGAATGATAGGAACAATTGCCATACAAGTATCTCACTGAACAGAAATGTGTTTGACAATTACAACATGATTTGTTTTTTTTCAAATCAGACTTGCCTAGGCAACTAAATGAGCAAACTTTGACGCAATATGGCAAAAGAATCATGCCATTTGATTCAAAATTTGAAATGCAAAATTGCAAAGTACAACACCCCACACTTTAAGCATGCAATGTCCCATTGCAGAAAACAACTTCAACAATAAGTGCACAGGCAAAGGATAGAGATAGAAATAGCCAAAAATGTAGAAAATCCTATAAGCAGTAGAGTTCAAAATGCAGGTAAGATTTAATAGTAGAATAACCATAATGCACTAATATGCCAAGATTGAATCAACAAAGCACCAGTAGCTAAAAGGTCTCAGCTATCCAGCAGCAGAGGATCACTGGAAAAACTAAAATATGCCAATTAGGGACTGGACAAAAATGACAGAGATAGTGCAACAAGTGCAAATCAGGTACCAACAGCCAAAGGGACACCAAAATGAACAAAAAATAGAAGGGTAAGTAAGAAATTGACAAGAAAATGATAGGGACAATAAGCAAAACACTAGACTACCTAACACAAAGATGTAAGACCACACTAAACAACAAAAGGAAAAACTGGTAGAAATGAAAAAAAAAATTAAAACTTAAAGGAAAACTTCCTAAAAATAATCCTAAGGAAACCTAAACACTAGGGAGACTAAGCTTCCCGGCAACGACACCAAAAATTGATAAGCCTAGTCATGTAGCTCTTAATTTAATACAAAGGAATGCAAGATATAGTGCAATCCTTGGTCGGTTTCTCAAGGAGCTTTTAGTGCCCTCTTATGTTAGGAAGCTTAGGAAATAATTAGGAATAGATTAGAGATGCTTTAACAAAAATTTGAAGGCAGAAACATAAATGGAATTGGGCTTAAACAATTAAAACATATTCTGTTCAGAGAATAGGAGTCAATGTAATGAGATTTTTGTGATAATCTAGCTATATTTATCATTGCAACTATTGATTAAGCTGGATTTAACCATGCTATAACTCATAAAATAAGATTTAGCAACTGAACGAATCAGCCAGCATGAGAGGATCTAGATAACCATAATAAACCACATGATTTTCCACTTAACCATTCATTTGGAGCTTAACTAAGACAATATCCAAGCTAAGTATGTGAAGTATACATGCATCTGCCATCTGAGACGAAATACAAAGCTAAAATCTCAAGAACTACTAGAATCGGACTCAACAGAAATAAGAAAGGAGTTCATCGACTTATATTTGAATTACAAGCCAAACAAAAGTTAAATTAACCTACAATCCATACCAAAGCTCAAAACATAGCTAGAAGCCACAGAAGTGAAGAAGAATCAATAGCTAAACGGGTCCATCTGAGCTTAAAAGCTCAAATAGATAGTAGCACCGGAAAATAAAGTTTTGACAAACTTTCGGTGCGAATGCTACTCGATCTAGGCTCCACCATGGTCAGCCACTACTTGCAAGCAATGCACAAAGTCTAGAAGAATCCAATGAATCCAAAATTAGCTCAAATGGTCAAGTATAAGCTAAAATCTTCCTTTCTCAAGTAAACTCCCTCCCTCCTGCATTTTGCTTCTCTGTCATTAACGGATTGAAATTTCTCTTTGGGAAAATTACACTTAAGGCCCCAGAATTAAGCGCCTTTTACACTCTGGTCATAAGAAGTTTCAAACTTTGCGCTTTGGTCCCTCTGATGCTCCATTGACAACAACTTTGACTTATTACAATTTAGTCCCTTTTACTTTTTTTCTTTTATTTTCTCCTTTTCTTTTATTCCTGAAAAATGCAAAAAATATTTCAAATAAAGTCATAATTATAGAACATCAAAGGTGACATTTTTATGACTTTTTAACCTTAAAATGACTAAAATGCCCCTAATGCACAATTAATCATATTTGATGCTCAAAATGTAATTTAAGTATGGAAATCACCCTATATTAGCTTTAAAATGCCACAATTAATTATGTAAAATTATGACTTATCAGTTGGGTAAGAAATGAATGGATTTATGAGACTTATACTGCATGATTAGTCGATTGTCATTTAACAATGTTTTCCTAACATGAGGGGGAGAAATTGAATAGCTAGAAAGGGGAACAAAACAAAAGGAATGCATTATTATCATTTATAGATCCTCGAATATAGTAGTATGAACTAGAAATTCATCAGGTTTTGAATTCATGAAATAATACATAATATTTGCTAAATGAAATTACTGACCTAAATGAGCATTACTAAGTCTCATATTTCAGCTGAAAAGAATCCAATTAGTATAAATGAAAATAAAACATGCCTAAAGCATGAGAAACCAATTGGTTCCTAGTATAAATGTTTTGAATAAAGAAAAACATATTACTAGGATGATCATATAGAAGGGACATGTACGCTAGAAGAGTGCCAAGACATAACTACTGCAAAAACCCTTAAAGAGGTTTAATTACCTGAAAAGTAATAAGGAGATCTCAACAAGTTATGTCACAATAGGAAAAATGGAATAAAAAAGTTAAAGTTGTTAACAACAGTTTTGATAATGATATCATGTAATTAAATGAGGATCTTGTTCATAGATAAGTCATGAAAAGTAGACACAAAGGTGATTGGCCAAAAGGAAAAGTGAAAAGGGAAAACCTTGGCCAAAAGGAAAAGTGAAAAGGGAAAACACGCAATTAACAATATTTTTCCGATATGTGAGAAACATGTAAATGTAGTCTAATATTTGAATTATAAAGTTATTTGTGATGTATAAATTTTCATGTGATATTAAAGATTGTCACCAAGGTCTAAAGATGTTTATGATGAGGTATACCATTTGGTGGTGGACACAATAATTATTGCATATATTATTAGTCACAAAATAATGCATCTATTAGATATCGTTATGTATAGCATATGCACATAAATCGTGAAATTTATATAAGAATTCTTGAAGGATCCAAAAATGCTAAAAGCATGTCCAAGAAAGTATTCAATATATATAATATTTCATGGATCAAAATAATTTGAGTATATATATAATTGATTGAAAGATATATTGAAAAAAGAATAATTTTACAGATCAAGTTATTGCAACCCTTAATGATTTCAAAATCATATATTTTTGCTATAATAATTTTTGCTTGCAAAAATATTGAATTTAATTGTCCAGAAGTACATTATTATAAGAATATTTTTGTACCATGATAATATTGTATTTATTATTATTATTCTATTTGTAAAGTTTAGTTCTTGTAAATACGTATGGGATAACGAAAATGAGATTTTGTGTGATAGTTCTATGAATATAGGGAAAAAGACAAATAAATACCCCATAAATATAAAAGACTTTGAAAGTTGACTCAAATTTAGTAAATGACAAATGAGGGTAGAAAATTAGTAAGTTTTAGTTATTCTTTGTTGAGTTTTGGTCAGAGCCCCTCATTTGTCATTTACTAAATTTGAGTCATCTTTTAGGATTTTTAATATTTAGAGGGTATTTATTTGTCTTTTTCCCATGAATATATCATATGAGAGGTAGGTATTTTAACTTACCTAGAAGATGTGTTAGATAAATATATTTCAACAAAACATTTGGTGACAAAGCATTACTCATAGCTTGACGGCTACATGAAAGATATGCTAGAAAATATAGTGGAAGTAATGATATGATTAAGGGAGTAAAATTGATGTTGCTGTGAGGGAAGTAAATACAATATTATCATAAAAGGGAGTATACACCATGATGTACTCTTTTCCTTAACCAAAGTTCTGTCCTACTAGGTTTTCCTAGTAAGATTTTTAACAAATTTGCTTTAATATGTATTGTGTATTTTTTTTACTTCACTATGTTTTTTGTCCTATTGGATTTTTTTTAGTAAAGTTTTAATGAGACACAATATTTATTCATGGGCATCCAAGCAATGTTCTAAACCTATAACTTCCCTAATGAATGGTTTGTGAGAGTTTCTTATAATTAACTACCATTATACCCATCTTTATTTACTTGTAATCATAGGTACAGAGTTAAATGGTTAGAGGTCTATAAATAGAGGTCATGCACAATGTATGTGTGCCAAGAATGAAATGAATAAGAGCTTCTCTATGTGTCCCCTCCAACTTTTTCTCAATATTCTATCTCTCTCTCTCTCTCTCATGTCAATCTCTTATACTTTTTTTTTTATTTTCATAACAGGTAATTCATTGTGGGACTTTTCTTTTAATATTATCACATTGTAGATATCTCCATAAAAAAGTTATATTGCAAATTCCTCTATAAAAAAAAGTCCCTATGGATCTTTACAGATTTCAAATGTGAACTTAACCTATTGACAAGTCAAAGAGGTCTATTGACAAACTCATATATGTTAAATACAATGATTTTCTATTGACAAGTGTATATAACCGTATTAACATGTCATATAGTGGCTATTGATAGGCCCATCTATGTTAATTAAATCAGCTCCTATTAACAAGTTTATATCACTATATTAACAAGTCATAGAGAGACAATTAACAAACTCATGTATGTTTGCTAAAATAGCTTTCGTTGCAAGTGTATATGTTTATATTAACAAGTTATAGAGTGACCATTGATAATCTCATTTATGTCAGTGAGATAGCTAGATACTTGTTTAATAGAAGAATCTGCAATGGAACTTTTTTGGTAGATGAAATCTTCAACACAACTGTTTCTTATATTTTTTTCTTGTCCTTGAGTCCTTTTATATTAGTTTAGAAATAATTGTCAACAAATGACAGCCAATAATCATACTGGAACTTATCCTTTAATCGTCATGTTTAATATTTAATAGCACAGATTCCTTAAATAATGCAACAAACGATTTGTCAACTAATAACTCATGAGTTGGCATATATGTTTGCGTGCGTATCACTATAGTTAAATTAAACTATTGTTATAGTTGTGCTACTTTTTTTTTTCTTGTTAAATTACCATTTCCTTTTTTAGGAATTTTTTCTCTTAATTTTTCTCTTTTTGTTTTATTGCTCTTTATTGGCTTGTTGTCGATAAAGCCAAGGACTTCAGGAAAAAGGATAACAAATTACTAAAAGTATTGCTGAACGGACCAATTTATATAAGAAACAGTTCCCATGATTAAATGACGTGCAATTCATCCATGACATTGACTAAAATAAAAAGTGAGCTGATGAATCTACTATTTTGTTTGAAACACGTTGGGCCAATTTTTCTTTCATTTTTCTAACTAAATTTATTTTTACAACTAAACCTATATTTGTGAAGACAATTTACTCATTGTCCTTGGTAAGCAATTTAAGCCACACCGGCCCAATTTTTCTCTCAATTCCCAGAAAAAAAAACATTATTTTATTTAAACGGAATAATACCGGTTGAGCTCAATCCTCCAATAAGCCAGAAAGTGACAGATTGCGTTGGCAAAAACGCTTGCCCTTTTTGACCCGAGCTTTTTTCTAATAATCGAACGCTAATAGGTGGGTTGTATCATGATTTAATTTTTTTAAGAAAAATATTTGAAATAATACCTTACAAAACAATTTTTTCCTTTGTTTTAATTTGTAAATCCAATGAATAAATTTATAAATCTAGACTTTTTTTTTTCGATGGTGGACTTTTGGTCTATGAACTCACCGAGTCCTGGTATCTGGCCGTAATCTGAGTTCCCGGATTCAGTTAGCTCGCGAATCAACTAATCCAGGTGCCCCCAATCGAATAGGCCCGAGAGGTAACCAGGGGAGAGAGCTCTCAACAGAAATTCTCTATATCTTCGGTTCTGTGGGATCGAAGTTAGGAATAGATGAGTGTGATGCAGATATCTACCAATCTGTGCCAACTTCTATTAGTATAAATCTAGACTTTGTATGTATTGAAGATCCACAAAGACTCAACATATATTTTTGTTAAGGTTTAAAGCAAGCTCCCGTTCTTTCTTTTCTTTTCTTCTCCTCTTTGCATGTTTACTTTTGGGTTCAAAATTCAACATCTGAGATTGGGAATATTATAAAAAATTATCATTATAATAATATTACATTACAAACTAATAAATTAAAACTATTAAAATTTAATTTGGCCAGTTCACAAGCGGTTACTAATAATAAAAATTTCCAATGTTAAATCTCAACCATTGAATTTTTAATCTAAGAGTGGAGATGGAACAAGGATATATTGAAAACCTAGTTCCTCATAGTTTGTATATGATAGTAGCCTTTTAATTATAAAAGTTTGATTCGACCACAAATTTTGGGTCAAACAAACCAACTAGGCGAGCACGTTGTGATGGAACAATTTCCTAGGTAAACCATGCATCCCAAAGTATGAATTGTATTATTTTAGTCAAAGGCAATCTTATAATACAGATCCACTTGTCTCTCTGTTGACTTGTTTTATTATTATATTTAATTAAACAAAGTAAACGAGGGCCTAATCATTAATTATCTGGCTTATAAATAAACTGGCACAGCCAAATCAAAACAAAGCTTTTAGAAGTTGCAAATAATGGAAGGATTATCAGTACCACCATCTTATTCAACAGTTTCAAGAACTGCTCTTCTGGTTTTGAGGGTTCTCACCTTTGTGTTTCTTCTCATAGCTCTCATTCTCATTGCCATCAACAAGGGATCTGAAGTTTTAGAAAATGGGGAACGTTTTAAAATCAAGTTCACGGATATTCACACCTATCGGTACGTATAAAAAATTATTTACAGCATTTTTTGTTCTCAGAGATTCTTAGATAGATAGAACAAAGCACACAAGCTGCTTTAATTTAGATTGATGATTGATCCATTGATGGACTTTTACTTTTTTGTTCTGGGTAGATATTAGTGACCAATTGGTGGTTAGATTTTTATTTTTTTAAGGAAAATGGGTGAAAAGTATCTGTTTAAAAATTTTATCAACAAAAAGGACTTAAGTTCTAGTACTGTCGTATTGATACATTCTACGTATGAAATCCTTTAAAGTATTGTACTTTTTTTTTTTGGCCTGCCTAAGTTATGTACTTTTTATTTATAAAAACATAGCAAATCTTTCATGCCACTAAAGTTTTCCAGCAAAAATTTTTCGCGGACTTTTTTTTATAGGTCAGGGCAATCAATTAGAATATTTCATAAACAAATTTAATTTAATAATAGTGATCTCTAGAGATTTCATAACAATCAAGATATTTGGAAGAGTCATTTTGGGATTATCATATCTCACAGGTCCATGTATACATTTTTTCTTTGATTGATAATGGCAACTGACAAATCAATGAACTTGTACTTTTGTTCTTACTATATATTAGATTTTTTGTATTAAAAAAATCAGTATCTATTAGTTCAATCCCTTTTATTTTAAAGAGTAAACTACATGGATTTTTTTAGTAATTTCGTTGAAATTATATATACTAATATGCAGAAGATGATTCATGCATGTTTGCCAGCTCTCTACAGGGCTGGAACTTTGATAATATGAATAAACCTTAAAATATTTTTTTTTTGCAATTTTCTTTTTTAAAATTTTTGAATGTTACCTTTTCACGTTCATGTCATTCAAAGTTAATACTCCTTTACTCCTTAATAAAAGACTATGTATCTAATATGAGGAGATTATGCTAAACAAATTACTTAATTATAACATATGAGACATGATCTCTTTAAAATGTTTATATGAAACATTAGATTATATATTATTTTAAATGTTAGACAAATTAATTTGAAGAAAAATGAAAAATATAAAATATAAAATGAAAAAAAGTTATTGTCTTACATTTAGGACAAAAATTTACTCCCAAACTTGGTCTTCCATTTAAAAATTTAGGACTGGAGGAGTAATAAATTTGGAAGAAGTTTGTTCATTTGGACACCAAACTGTGCATGAGAGTTAGTATTATTGGCCTTCCTATAGAAATTATCATTTACAAAATACTATATTACATGTTAAATTAAAAAGAAATCAATGTTGCCCAAATCTGATTTGATTGGAAACAATCAAACTGAGAGCTCAATTATTCTTTGGGCCAAAAAAAAAAAAAAGAAGCTCTATTATTCTATTATATGTATTACGATGGATTGACTCTAGCCAAAAAAAAAAAAAAAAGATTTGGAATTAGGATTACTTTTCAAATGTTGCTGTAGCTTAAGGCAAGCATATGTCTAGATTAAGAGAATTTGAAGTTATCAATTAATGACTACTTAATAATAGTTATTATTACTTGAAAAGTAAGTGACGTATATATCGTTCACTAATTAACTTTTCCTTATATGTTACTCATTTTAATGAACAGGTAATAATTATTAATTAATTAAATAAAAACGATAAGATTCAATACAAGTGGCTTTTCAGCTTTCTTACATTGAGAATGACATTTACTACTAATTCACAATTTTTACTCATTGTAATGAACATTAATTAATTAAATGCTAAGTTGGGTTTGTAATTATATTGCAGATACATGATCGCCACAATTGTGATCGGATTTGCATATAACCTTCTTCAAATGGCAGTTTCAATCTTCAACATGGTCTCAGGAAAGCGGCTTATAAATGGTGATTTTGGCTACCAACTTGATTTTTTTGGTGACAAGGTAATTATAGTACATCCCATTATATCAGTTACTAGTTAGTTAATTAAATTTATTAAGAAAATGAAAGGTTAGAATCGTTAGATTATTCACTTATTTTTTGGCCATTTATTATTCACTGCGTATGAGTTATGAACAATGTAAATTGCTATATATATATGTATATATAAATAATCTTGTTAATTATAGATTTTATATTATACCGTGTATTAAATATATTGAATATTATTAAAATTTATTTCAGGATTTATACATTTTATAGTATGTGCTATTAGAATTTACAAGTATTTTTTTTTTTTGGAAAAACAACTACATTGGAGTTCACAATTATAAACATTTAAATGTAGCATGCCTGAATAATAAAATGAGGCAGCATGGTACGGTCGTTATATAATTACAATATCATTGTAAAGCTTTTCGTTGAATCTCAAAAGACACACTTTTAATTTGGCACCTTGTTTGTTCAAAAATAGAGATCACACACACACACACACACATTTATTATTTCTATGTAAAAATTATTATATAAAAATGAAATTCCAAATTTTACTAGGACTCTATAAATTTGCACACAAGGCTTCTTTTGGATCAATATTGATTATTATTCTGTCAATTTTATCATCTGGGAGTGTTTTTAAAAGGCTTTCAAATCAGATCAAAGAGTTCTGATTCATTGATTTAAAGCTGGTTGATGAATCAAATTCCAGAAATGGTGATCAAACATATAGATTACATTAATTCTCTGATATTAATTAATTTTGTGGGCAGATAATATCATACCTATTAGCAACAGGAGCAGCAGCTGGACTTGGGGCAACCCTAGATGTGCACAGAGCCTTCAGTGACTTCATAGGCCTTCCTTTTGACAACTTCTTTGATAAAGCAAATGCTTCAGCAAGTCTTCTCTTTGTTGCTTTTATATTCACAGCCATTGCTTCTGTTTACACCTCCTACGCATTGCCCAAAAAAGCTTAGTTAGATTCTTCTACTAATTAATTAATTACACACACACACACATATAAAAAACGTGGATTAATTTGTATGTGCAAGCGTAGCTACACACAAAGATATATACATGTTAATTTATACAAAAATTGTTTGTAATTGTTTTTGTTTTATATGTTTAGGCCCTCGCTCTGATAATTCGTGAAAATATAAGGTTAAAAATTATGAAGGGGTATATTTTTTATATAAGCTAAATTTTGGAATTGTCTTATCATTTAATGAGTGTTTTTTTTTTGTCACTCTCCCTCATTACTTTTTTCGGTTTTTCTTTGTGATTGTATTTGTACGTGCCTATTTGTTCAGATTTAGTTATTTCAATTTTCAATTCAAGTCTCTTAAGTGTCTTTTGAAAATTAGAGGGGTGGGTTTACACCAACAATATGATATTACACACAAATCCAATCCGTGATCTTCTACTTATAGGAAAGTTCTTCATAAAACACTAAGTTACAAGACTATTAAAACAAAACATGTCTAATCACTACAAAAAAAATTAAATTACCGACAGAATTACAACACAATTTTAAATTTTAGATGGAATTACCGATGGAACTCCGTCGGTATTCCGTCGTGTAGGGATTCCGGGTAGGGCGTACCTGTTATAGATCTCTTCTTCAGATGCCCACACTCTGTTAGGAATCACAAGGAATCCAAAATTGTTGAACGGCAAATGCACCAGAGAGATTTTTTGAGAGAGAGAGAGAGAACTCTGTAAAATGCTTCTCGTAGGTTTTTTGTTTTTACGATAACTCCTTATGTTATCTTGTTCCGTAGAAATACAAAAAAAGGACTTCCACTATAACACGATTGATCATGTACTTTTGAATTTTGAATAATTCAAAAGATAACCGTTCCCCCCTTTTTATATATTAAATAAATAATATACGTAATAATATATATAAAATACAAGATGGGAAAAATCACGTATTTCCCCCACATTATTTTATATATTTTCATATTGGCCCCAAAAGCCAATTTATTTTCTTTAATCACCAAGGGTGGATCCACATTTTCCAACAGTATGGGAATATGTAGTAAAAATATTAATTATCAATGAGATGTTCTTTTTTTATATTATTAGGCTTAATGTTTATTATTTATTAGGATTAGATATGAATAGTTTATCATTGTTAATATTATTAGGCTACTTTGTATTCTCTTTTATTTTTAACGATAAATAATATTCAAGGCATATATTCCCTATACTTCAATATGATCCTTCAAACTCAACGTATTTCAATAATCTTCCTTGAACCTCTTCAGTGCCTACCACACTTATATGCCAAGCACCATATATGGATTAGATGCACAAACTCTATACTCAGTTATTTCTTAATATATAAAAAAGTGCCATAAAACATAAATACTCACACGTAAGTGAATATACATGCATAAAGATTAAATCTGGGGATGAGAGAGAAAGATCTCATTACATTATATTCTAAAATAAATGATCCATTATATTTTGGCTATGATCCTTCAGGTTGCTGATGGGGGCACCTTGTGATATCCATCCTTTCGACCGGCCCATTTTGTGGCTAATATGCCAAGATACTTGTTTAGTGGTCCAGAAACTTCATTCCTTCTTGCGATTACGAAGGTTACAACCACTATAGCTGCGAAGGGCATCGCAAAGTATGCGGAATTATCGTAGAAAGCCATGAGCAAGACACAATAACAGTAGATAAGGTACACACTGAGTAGTTGCGTAAGGTATAAACGTGAAGTGACGGCCACGGCGAAGACTGATGTGAAAAAATCAAAGTGTTGCAAAGCATGAACTCTAAAGCCACGTTGGCTGGACACTCCTTTAGGCACTTTAAGTTAAAGAGGAAAAATATAAGTGGTCTAAGATCAAGGCACTCCCAGTCTATTGTAGTACTGCCCTCTTTGTAAAAGGTTGATGGAGGGCTTGCCATAACTTGGTATGTCAATGTTACAAGTAAGGTGGCCACTACTAATACTGCATCCTCTTGCAACGTCCCTTCATTTCTCACCTCCTCGTCTTGTTTATTTCATGCTTCTCTGTCACTCCCCACGTTTATGAAAAGTTCCTCACTTATTTCATCCTCATCTAATTCCTTCAGTAAGTCTAGCATCTGTAATAGTTTTTGATGGAATATGAGATAACGGTTAATTAGGGTTAGGATTTTACGATATTATACCTTATTTAGTAGATTTTACGGCAACATCTATAATATATTTTGCTTCAAGATTAAGTTGGGGTTTCCAGAATATTCCTCTTTATTTTCAATTCTTGGAGTTATAATTGATGCTAAAATTAATATCCTCTACACACATCTTATTTTACATTCTTTTCTTTTTCCCTTAAGCCTTATATTATGATGAGAATAAATGTTAATCTTTTAAAACATAATATATGATTGTACATAAGCAAGAAGCATTTTATATGAATTTGAAGTCATAGTTATTAAAAGCTATTTCAATGTTTAAATCTTAAGTAGGCTTTTAAATAAGCTTCAGGTCTTGTTAGGCCTTTTAAAGGCACAAGCTCAGGCCTAAAACAAAAGCCTACATATAGGCTCAGGCTATAAATCTCTATTGCAGGCTCATACCTATTTAAATAAAGCCTAACCAGGCCAGACATATTTCCATCCGTAGACAAGATGCACGAATTAAGTGTTTGTTTGTTACTATATTTTGTTTTTTTATAACAAAAACAGTTTTGTAAAATAGTTTTAAAAACAAGTTTAAAAAAATGTTTAGATACTTTTTTTCAAACAAAATTGTTTTTGAAGTGATATGGCGGTGACACAGTAGTGGTTGGTGTTAGTGGTATAGTGTTGATGGTAAATAGGTGGTGGCGTCAAACTCTTATGAAAGGAAGAAAGAGTTTCTCTATTTTCCGAAAAAAAAAATAGAACATAGAAAAACAGAAATAATAAAATACCAAAAAAAAATGTTTTGATTTCTATATTTTCTTAAAACAAATTACTATTTATTTATTTCTAAAAACCACCATATTAAAAACATATTTCCAAACAAGTTTTATTATTCTTTGTTTTCAAAACAAAAAAAAAAATGCTTTTAAAACAATAAACAAACATGCCTTATATTTTTTCTTAATATATATACCTCTGGAGACTGTGTTTTTGCTGCTGCAAGTTGGTAGGCACTCTTGCCTTTACGGTCATGCTCTTTAAACAGTCTGTGCAAATCGTAATTACTGATGCCATCAGCTAGCACTTTGACAGCTTCAAATTGATTAGCCTTCACAGCTAAATGAAGGACAGTCTCTCTTTTTGCTGTCACGTCTTTCAAACTCAGAGGACATTCCCTGATTAACTCTTCAATGACACTGATTTTGCCTTTCTCAGCTGCACAGTGCAGCGGAGTCCAGCCTTCTTCGTCCTTCATAAGGCACTGCTTCAATACTTCATCATCAAGCTTTGCCTTCAATAGCTCCCTCACTGTCTCGACATGACCTTTTGAAGAAGCCAAGTGCAATGGGATCCTACCTTTCTGGTTTGTATCTGTTGCTAATGAAGGCATCAGAGTCACAATTCTGCTCCACAAAATCTGCTTTTCCATATAGCGCTGCAACATGAAGAGCTGGATCTGCAAAATGAGCTGAAGATTCTCTCTCCAGTATTTCAGGATCCTCCTTCAATAGTTCTTGCAGTGTGGCAAGATCTCCAGCTCTGGCAGCTTTCACCAACCTCTTCTTCTGATCATCCATATATAGCCTTTGAGCCACAAATAATTACACTTATTATTATTATTTTGATAAAATGATCAAGTATCATTAAAACAAAACTTAGAGGTACAAAATGAATGTTAGAACTCCCATTTATATAAGATGGAGAGAACTAACAAGAAGTTGAAGTGAAGGGGAGGAAAGAGACTGAAATAACATCGCAGTCCCAACAGAGAGATCGTAACCGAAATACCCACCAGAGCAAGTATTGAAATGATTAAGGAAGCCAAACCACTTCAAAGACACAGTGCACACAAGCCAAAGAGAGCCAAAAAGTAAGATGACTATAAGACATAGCCAAGAGAACACGCAATAACGTAGCCAAGAGAAGAGATAGGTCAACTCCAGCTGCAAGACGTCTACACCTGCACGCAAGGCGTTTGAAAAGAATTACACTTATTATTGTTTCTTTGGTTAATCTCTTGCAACCACTCCCCTATATTTATAACCTGAAGCCGCGTCACTTTGTGTTATTTATTTATTCATTTTAAGGATGCAATAATTGATTCATTCATTTTTGCTACCAACTTTCCTTAGGATTTGTTCAGTTGAATTGATCAAATTTAACTTTTTTTTTATTGGATTAATGGTTTTTTCTTTTGAAACTTAAAGTGGGTTTTCTCCTCCTTTCATAAGTGCGCTTCCCATGATTCGAATTTGTATTCTTCTCCTTATGGGGTCAACTCCATAACATCTCAAAATTAATTGATATGAATTATAGTACTATTGTCTTTATTTATTTTTACTTGATTTTATTACTCTGTGTGACTTATTCTTTTCCTTTTTTTTTTGTTTTGTTTTTGGGTATAACTTCTTATGACTTATTCTGATCTGATCTAAAAGCAAATTAAGAAACGGTTGTAGTTATTATAAATAATTTATTTTCATTATGTCACGAAGATAGGAACTCTTTAATTTTATAATAGATGATTTTAATATTTAAACTCTAAGGCCACATGATGCCTTGCTCTAGGTCAAGTGGCCAAAACAAATAATTTATGAGTATGTGTAAAATTCAAACCATCTGGATGTGATCTGAACAACAAAAGAAATATAAAGACAGAAATTATTAACTATATGTTTAGATCTCAAAAAGCCATGAACAGAACTAAATCCGAGCGAAGCGTGAAGAAAATTAGAACAACCAAGGCAAATACAACAGATAACACAGTTCGATTCAGATTCATGGACAACTTGAGTGATGTTAGTTATTTCAGTAAGATAATCTAACAACCTTTTGTTTTGCCTTAAGAAATAAAAGTGATTGGATAAGATTGAATATTAAAATTAAAATGTAGTTGGTTATTGGATATTTTTATGAATGTAATCATTGATTTGTTCCTTGTGCATGATTCATGGACTTGAGATAATGACTTGTGACTTGTCATAAAAATAGTACTTAAAAATGTGTTTTATCTTTAATATTGTGAGTAATATTAAATAATGTAAAATATGTACTTAGGTCTCAACATTCACAAGTTGTGTCCCCAAGTTGATAGATTTTAAATGAGTTTTGGATGTCAAAGCTTGTCCCGGGTCAAAAAAGGATGTCAACGCTTGTTTCTTTAAACTTGTCATAATGCAAATTGCTCAAGTATATAGGTTTTCAAAAGCTACGTGTTGCAAACTCGCACAGTTAAACACACTTTGTAGCAATGTTTTAAAAACCAAACTGGACCAGACGGTTGGACCGGTTCGACCGTGAACTGAAACACCTAGCAACTAGTTTTGTAGAATCAGACCGTTCACATGGTTCAATTGTTTCAGACTGTTTAAAATCGGCATTGAGCCGGAACTCGGGGTTGAGCTGTGAATCGGAATGGGTTTGAAAAAACTGAGCAACTCAAATAAAAAGCAAAAATGTTGAAGAAAAGGAGAATATCACAAGGAAGAAAGACGCAAAGAACATAGACATATAACAATTAAGAAGACATATGTGTCTAATCCTTTAAAATAATAAAAAAATATCATAAAAAATGAAGATTTAACTAAAGAAAAGGATTATCTATATATATGATGCATTTATCATGAAATTTTGATTCAACCATAGCAAAGAAAAAATTTGTTTCAACTATCTATACACATATATTATTATATATGTATGTAATATAATTCTTAATTTAATTATTGTATTACTGGTTCAACCGAATGGCCTAACCAATCCAACTATTTGAACCATGACCTGTTGGCTTCACCAGCTCAATGTCTGGTCTGGTTTTTAAAACATTGCTTTGTAGGCCGATGACACCTACAGAAAACAGATTAATCTGAGTTGCGTCTGATAATATTGTCTTTAAGAGCTACAGTATGTTGCAACTACTAGGAAATGAAAATGTAGCAAGACCAATGTGCCCAGAGCCTTTAACTGAAGCACCTTATATAGGCCTCACCAATCTTAACGTTGGAAGCCTTTGAATCACCATAAAGAATCAATGTTTGAATGTTGGCACTTGGCAGCCATAACACTTTTAAATGTGATCAGTTTTGAACTTTGGGAATTGAAGCAATTATAATGAATTAAGGAAACCACTCATGAGTTCTGTTGTAAATAGGGAAATTATCTTTGTAATAAGTTAGATTGATTAGGATTGATTCAGTTATTAATTAGGTTTGATTTAGTTTGATTCTAAACACGTATATAATTAATTCTATGCGTCATTTCTCTTGTATATTAACCTAACAACTATATCAATGAAGGACATCTTGTTAACTCTCTCAAAACAACACTTTGTGTGTGTGTGTGTGTGTGTGTGTACATATAATAGTGCAAGAAGCCATCTTTTAGGATGTGGCTCCTGATTATGCTTATAGACGTGGGAATAAATGCAATAATAAGGTGAGACATGAAACATCAATTTGTCAATTAACTTGTAATCATCAATAGACTAAACAAATCTCTTGAATAACTCTATGGTCCCTAATGAACCATATTAATTGGATGATGTAGTAGTGGCATATCATATTAAATTTAAAATGAGCCACTTCATTGCACAACAAAAACACCAAAAATTAGAGACAAAATTTCCGTCTCTAAATATATTAGAGACAGAAATTCCATCTCTAATTGGTTAGCGACGGATTAGCTACGGAATACCGCCTGTGGGTAAAAAGGGCATCACTAATTTCATTTAGTGACGGAATTTAAAATTCCGTCTCTAATTAGAGACGGAAATTTCCATCTCCAATTAGAGACGAATTAGAGACGGAATTTCCATCTCTAAATTTAGGGATGGATTAGAGACGAAAATTCCGTTTCTAAATTTAGGGACGGGTTAGCGACGGAAATTCTATCTCTAAATTTAGGGACCGGTTAGAGACGGAATTTCCGTCTCTAATTTAGGGACTTATTAGAGACGAAATTTCCGTCTCTAATTTAGGGACGAATTAGCGATGGAAATTCCGTCTCTAAATTTAGGGATAGATTAGAGACAAAATTTCCATCTCTAAATTAGCCACTAATTAGATACAAAAATTCCGTCTCTAAATTTAGCCAC